>RXON01001029.1:0-103692 GCA_009667805.1 Leptobrachium leishanense | reverse complement strand
ATTTGCCCCCTTCTTTCTGGAATAAAATAAAACAAAAAAAAATGATTTAATCTGCCTTCCCACTCAGAAAAATAAAACAAAACCAAAAAACAACAAATTTACATTATTTACCCCCTGGGGGAAAAAAAGGATTTGCCCTCCTGCCTGAATAAAAAAATAAATAATTTTGTCCGCTGGAGTGAAAAAAAAAAAAAACTGATTTGACCACCTGGAAACCTCAAACTCTATGTGGTGTGTATGAGAGTATTGCAGAGCTCCAGTTAAAACTACAGTAAGTAATTTATACAGACCCAGCATATTCCGTAGCGTTTTACAATGGGGGAGGACAAAGATGAGACATACATGATAAAGGAGAAAAAGCCAACCATGTCGTAAGATGACTGTCCAGTTAACAGCACTTTAAGCAAGTGCTCAGCCAAACGTCCTGTGAGCTTACAATTTAAGGGACAGGGTAAGTGAAACAAATAGAAGCAGAGGGAAGGTGGAGCTGGTGGCCAGAAGGATTCCATGGGAAGAACCAGAAGCCTGTGCTTAGTAAGGGTAATTAGAGAGAGAAGTGGAGGCAGCTGGAAAGGAGAGCTGAAATTTGGGACTGGATGGGACAGCAGAATGGAATAATGGAGTTCAGTCTGTGAGTTTGTGGATCTGATGCTTGGTGTTTGTTTCTGGGTGCAGAATGGAGTCATACAGGGTTATTTAGAGAGCGTGAAAAGCAGGAGAATAACTGGAGAATGAAAAATTCTAGGTCAAAATAGCCAAACCAGAAAAATTCTCCCTTTCATCTCACTTTCCAAATCGGCTATTTTGACATAGAATTTTTCATTCTCCAGTCATTCTCCTGCTTTTCACGCTTTCTGAATAACCCTGATGGAGTTCAGTCTATGAGTTTGTGGATCTGATGCTGTGTAGAGAAAGTAGAACAGCAATAAAACGCGCAGTAATGTGCAGTGTGTATGAGGCAAATATTTCTAGAACCTGTGAATTCTTGGATCATAGGATTTAAGGTTTATCTTAAAATAAGCAATTTATACAGTTAATTTCATATCGCTTGCATTTTTCAATTATGCGTGACAGTGGGGGCCTCATGTTTCAGTTTCACCCAAGGCAGTCTTTCCCAAACCTGTCCTCGGGACCCTCAACCAGGCCAGATTTTGCAGATCACCTTGGGGAAATACAGACTGAATCCTGCAATCACTGAGCAGCAAATCATATCACTGACCTAAGGCCTCAGAAGGTCTAGAGCCGGATGCAACCCAAGAGGAGACTATGCCGAATCGCCGCAAAATACTGTGGCAAGCAACACCTAGAAACTTGGTCGAGGAGGAAGAAAATGGAATCTGGTACGCTCGTCACCTAGTATAAGAAAAGTGGGCTGCTCAGTTTAAAATGCTCTGACCTTTTTTTACTCCCAGTCTGGGCCTGATCATATCCCATTAAATTTGGATGTGTTAAGCTGAAATCAGGGATTGAAGGGGTTCAAAATAAATCTTTCAGGAAACCCACCTGCTCCTCCTGCTGTTTTACAGTATCTCCAAAGGCCCATGTCAGACGAACGCAGTGATCACATCCATGTTGCCGCACAGTTTAACATCCGTCGTAGCATAGAATCATGAGCAATAGAGACCCACACACTAAGGGCTCTATTACATTCAACACACAAATACGTACGCGCAGCGCAATTGTTTTTGCGCACAGCGTTAAATGTTAACGCACGTAAATTAACGCAGGTATTACGATCCGAGTGCCTTTCTTCATCCATCAAAAAATATTGCGCGTAAAAAAGACTCGTAAAAACGCACACGCATTAACGTTGCGCGCAGAAATCGGTGGGCAGACTGTTTTTTCACGCGATTCAGCCAATCAGAATTAAGAACCACAATTGTGTCCCGTTCAGTTTTAGCACCTGTCAAAATCAATCTGTGTATACAGGATATGCTGCCGCAATAATAAAAACACGCACAACCTCTCAATTTTATTCTTTGGGTATGCGTAGAATATGTAACTATACATTGCTGTATTTTTAAATTTTTTTTTGGGCTGGTATATTTGGGTTTGGCCAGGATGTTCAGATTTGCCGTTACCACCAGCTTTTCAAAGATATTAAAATTATGCGCGCAAACGCTGTGCGTTAGATTTTGCGCATAGATTGTAATACCATCCGCATACCAGCGCACAAACGCATTTGCGCTCACAATGTTAAGTATAGGACGCGCGCAGTACAGTACACTTGCTCAGTGTTCGCGTAGGTTCACCCGCGGTAGACGTTAACGCGCATTTTGTGTGCGGACAGTATAATACGACGTTCAGCGCAAAGGGTTTTGCCCCTCGCGTTAATGCATTTTTGCACGAGCGTTAACGTTTGCACGAAGTATGGAATAGAGCCCTACATGGGTTTAATATATTCGTACTTGTATATAGCTGTAAAGAATGCAAATTATACACACTCAGCCTGCTCTGAGCCTTATATGTATTAGCTCAAACAATCGCACTTTCACTCTCATTCATGGGTGGCGTTTAACCCCTTAGTGACCGGGCGGTTTTACACAAATCCGTCCTTTAGTGACCGCTGCTGTTTTTACGTTTCTGTGCTGTTTGTGTTTACATCAGATTTTCCTCTTACTCGTTTATGCAACCCACACATATTTTACACTGTTTTTCTCGTCATTAAATGGACTTTATAAAGATCCCATTTTTTTCATCATTTCATATAATTTACTATAAAAAACATTGTGAAATATGACAAAAAAATTGAAAAAACACCACTTTTTCGAACTTTGACCCCCAAAATTTCTTATGTATCAACAACTGACAAATTTTTTTAATTCCTTAGTAGTTTCTAAATTTAGTTCTGAGTTTAGCAATACCCAATGTTTACATATTCCTCGCTTTTTTCCTTATCTTATGCAACAATAAGTGAAAGTAGCACTTTGCCATTTACAAAGGGTTTACTTTTAAAAGTAGTCATAGTGACATTGTAACACTGATATCTGTCACTAATTCCTGAATAACCCTCCACATATACATATTTTTTTTAAAGTACACAAATCAAGGTATTAAACGTGGGGTATTTTGACTCCTTCCATGCAAACCATTTTACCACAAATCTATGCCAAAGTTTGAGAAAAAAAAAAGTTTTGGTGATTTTTTTTTAATGCAATTTAAGAGTACATGTACTGTGAACTTTAAGGTTTACTGCCAAAAAACACCCCAAAATATGTTCAGCAACATCTTCTGAGTAAATTAATACCACCCATGTATAGGTATGTCGGGTCCTTTGGGGGCTAATAGGCCTTATTTGGGGGGTGCGCATTTCAGTTTTCCAACTTGGAATTTTCACATTTCGTCATCATGAACCCATGTCCTATTTGGGACATTTTTGAAGCCGGCCAAAGTAATTTGCCCCCATCAAACCATATATTTTTAGAAAGGGCACACCCTAGGATACTTCAAAGAGTTGTATTTTAACACTTTCCATGCACTAGCTCTTTGTCAAACTTCCAGGTAGTCACTTTTTGTGTTATTTTTTCACACACATTGTACTTTAGGCATGAATTGTCAAATCCAGTTATGGGTTACTGCCAAAAAACACCCCAAAATATGTTCAGCAACATCTTCTGAGTAAAGTGATACCACCCATGTATAGGTATGTCAGGTCATTTGGGGGCTAATAGGCCTTATTTGGGGGGTGCGCATTTCAGAATTCCAACTTGGAATTTTCACATTTCGTCATCATGCACCCATGTCCTATTTGGGACATTTTTGAAGCCGGCCAAAGTAATTTACCCCCATCAAACCATATATTTTTAGAAAGGGCACACCCTAGGGTTCTTGAAAGAGTTGTATTTTAACACTTTCCATGCACTAGCTCTTTGTCAAACTTCCAGGTAGTCACTTTTTGTGTTATTTTTTCACACACATTGTACTTTAGGCATGAATTGTCAAATCCAGTTATGGGTTACTGCCAAAAAACACCCCAAAATATGTTCAGCAACATCTTCTGAGTAAAGTGATACCACCCATATATAGATTTGTTCTGTTGTTTTTGGGGTGCTACGCCAATCTTTTGACATGTGCTTGTCATTTTTCTAATTTGACATATCTTCTTTGCTTATCTTCTTTTTAGGGGCCTTTTTATATACCCCAATTTTATGAACGTGCATATATTTGGTAAGCTAACACCCCAAAGTATTGTAAATGGAGTGTTTTTATGCCATGGATGCAACCGTTTGCTCCAAACAAATTGGATACTGTTTGGTGGTCATTTTTCATTTTCACACCCACATCAGTTTTGGACTGTGATTTAGGAGACACTGTTGTCGGTTACTGCATGAAAACTCTCCAGGTTGTTTTCTGCAAGGTCTCCTGAGTACACCCATGCCCCCCATGCATAGGTTTGCCAGGATTATGGGAAGGTTCAAATACAATTTTTATGACTTTGTCATTGGAGTTGAAATTGAGATTATTTCTTCAGATAGCCCTATCTTTGGTTTTGGGTCGACCGCATACCCCAGTTTGAATTATTGCCAGAAAATTGTTTATATTTGAAATGTTGACACCCCAAGGTATTGCATATGGAGTGCTTTGATGCCATGGATGCAACGGTTTTAGCCCAAAACATTTGAGAAGGTGCGTGGCGGTAATTTTTCAATTTTCACGCCCACATTAGATTTGGACTGTGATTTAGGAGACACTGTTGTCGGTTACTGCATGAAAACTCTCCAGGTTGTTTTCTGCAAGGTCTCCTGAGTACACCCATGCCCCCCATACATAGGTTTGCCAGGATTTTGGGAAAGTTCAAATACAATTTTTATGACTTTGTAATTGGAGTTGAAATTGAGATTATTTCTTCAGCTAGTCCTATCTTTGGTTTTGGGTCGACCGCATACCCCAAAATTGTTTATATTTGTTATGTTGACACCCCAAGGTATTGCATATGGAGTGCTTTGATGCCATGGATGCAACGGTTTTAGCCCAAAACATTTGAGAAGGTGTGTGGCGGTAATTTTTCAATTTTCCGATTTTTACTCCCACATTAGATTTGGACTGGGATTTAGGAGACACTGTTGTCGGTTACTGCATGAAAACTCTCCAGGTTGTTTTCTGCAAGGTCTCCTGAGTACACCCATGCCCCCCATGCATAGGTTTTCCAGGATTTTGGGAAGGTTCAAATACAATTTTTATGACTTTGTCATTGGAGTTGAAATTGAGATTATTTCTGCAGCTAGGCCTATCCTTGGTTTTGGGTCTACCGCATACCCCAGTTTGAATTATTGCCAGAAAATTGTTTATATTTGAAATGTTGACAACCCAAGGTATTGCATATGGAGTGCTTTGATGCCATGGATGCAACGGTTTTAGCCCAAAACATTTGAGAAGGTGTGTGGCAGTAATTTTTCAATTTTCAGATTTTTACGCCCACATTAGATTTGGACTGTGATTAAGGCTAAGGTCAGACGAACGCAGTTTTAACGTGCGTTTAGCCGCACGAAATCACGGCCGTGCTAGCAGCAAATGACGTCCAATGCCGGGGAACACACGAAGTACGGCCGCACGAAAGTTCGTCCACGCAACGCAAGTGGCAAACGAACGCATTTTTTCTAGAACGTCAAACCGCTAGTACTGACGTACAGAGTGCGCAGCGTCCGCATAGCGCGTGTTTGCGTGATTGGGAGACGTCAGACGCTGCTAATGTCTGGCTAACATAACGTCCAGACACAAAAAGTGTTTTATTGATGATCCGTACAAAATCACGGACGAAACGGCGCATCGTATGACCGCTATCGCGTATTCCGTGAAAAAATACGTCCATTCATTCGACCGCACTTTTTCACGGACGACGCGAAAAATGCGTTCGTCTGACACTAGCCTTAGGAGACACTGTTGTCGGTTACTGCATGAAAACTCTCCAGGTTGTTTTCTGCAAGGTCTCCTGAGTACACCCATGCCCCCCATGCATAGGTTTGCCAGGATTTTGGGAAGGTTCAAATACAATTTTTATGACTTTGTCATTGGAGTTGAAATTGAGATTATTTCTTCAGATAGGCCTATCTTTGGTTTTGGGTCTACCGCATACCCCAGTTTGAATTATTGCCAGAAAATTGTTTATATTTGAAATGTTGACACCCCAAGGTATTGCATATGGAGTGTTTTGATGCCATGGATGCAACGGTTTTATCCCAAAACATTTGAGAAGGTGTGTGGCGGTAATTTTTCAATTTTCAGATTTTTACGCCCACATTAGATTTGGACTGTGATCTAGGAGACACTGTTGTCGGTTGCTGCATGAAAACTCTCCAGGTTGTTTTCTGCAAGGTCTCCTGAGTACACCCATGCCCCCCATGCATAGGTGTGCCAAGATTTTGGCAAAATACAGCACCAATTGTAGAACATAAAAATGTAGGAATAAAATGTAAAAGTCTGGTGCAGTAAAAGAAAAAAAAAACTAAACAGAACTAACTAACTAGACTGTAAGAAAAAAAAAATCACAGATCACGCACAGTGTGATACATCTTGAAACAGTCCCCAAGACACAGACCGGGTTGTCCAGGGCATTCTGGGTAGTAAAATATTGTGTCTCTCCTCTGTCCCCTCTTGAAACACACCCTGCATCTTTTTTGGGGTTTCTGTTTGCCCTCAGTAGGGGGGATTTTAAAAATAAAATGTGTAGCCCCAACTCTGTCCCCCATCACTGCCTGGGGAGCAGGTGCATCCTGGTACAAAAACCCCGAAATGACCTGGAGCTGAAACTGTAAAAAGGACAGCGTCACTCCGGGGTTTGCCTTTTTGCAGAGCAAAAAGGCATTGTGGGTTGCAATTTGCATCAGGTAAATTGCAACCTTTTTGTACCAGGCCCTTGACTTCCGCATAATCTGGTAGGGCTGGAGCAGCTGATCTGCCAGATCAACCCCACCCATATGCCGGTTATAGGCTTTGATGCACACTGGCTTCCTGATGCGCTCAGCTCTGCCACGTACAGAGACCTCCACAGACCTCTCAGTGTGGATGGTGGATAGAAGGTATACATCCTTCTTGTCTCTGTACTTGACCGCCAACAGCTCCTCTTGGCGCAGAGCTGAGGTCTCCCCCCTTTTTAACCGGGTGCGGACAAGCTGTGCTGGGAAACCTACGCGGTTCTTGCGAACAGTACCGCATGCTGCTGTATCAAAACAATACAGCAGCTTGAACAAAGGGACACTCGTATAAAAATTATCAACATACAAGTGGTACCCTTTGTTCATCAGGGGAAAAAGTAGGTCCCACACAATCTTGCCACTGGTTCCCATGTGTTCTGGGCAACCTGGAGGGTCAAGGCTACTATCCTTTCCCTCGTACATCCGGAAGGCCTGAGTATACCCACTCTCGCTGTCACAGAGCTTATACACCTTCACTCCATACCTGGAGCGTTTGGAAGGAATATACTGCTTGAATCCCAGCCTTCCCTTGTATTTCATTATGGATTCATCCACGCAGATATTCCTTCCAGGTGTATAAGCCTCTGCAAACCTGGCGGCGAAGTGGGTAATCAGGGGGCGGATTTTATACAGCCTGTCAAACTGGGGATGCTCTCTAGGAGGGCACAGGCTGTTGTCACTGAAGTGCATGAAACGCAAAATGTTTTCATACCTTCTACGTGACATTGATTGGGGGTAAATGGGGGTAGAGCAGATGGGGCCACTGCTCAAGTAGGAGCGAATTGAGGGCTTCTTTATGATGCCCATCAGCATAGTAAGTGCCCAGAATTTCAGAAATTCTGGCACATCTAGCGGGGTCCATTGCTGCCTTGCCAAGTAGGAGTCTGGTTTCGCAGCACAATGCTGATGGGCATACAGATTTGATTGGGCAACAATGTGGCCCAACAAATCATCCCCCATAAACACCTGCAAAAACTGTGTGGCGGTAAATCCTGCAACATCAATATTGATGCCAGGATTTGCCGTGAAAGGAGGGATATCTGGCCTCTGGCGATGAGGCACTACCCACTCCTCAGCTGGAGCTGTGCGTCTCCTGCTGGCAGGTGGTGGCCCAGGATCTGCATCAGAAACATCACTAGGAGATACATCAGCCAGCGTAGATAATGTATCTAGCGATGTCTCTGAGCACTTAGCGGGGTCAAAATCTGGGTCGGAGTCCGAAGCAGATGCCTCAGATTCTGACGCCAGGATGGCATATGCCTCCTCGGTGCTGTACACCCTCTCAGACATTATATATGATAAATAAATTTTATAATTATTATATATATAAGCGGATTATTGGTTCTCAAAAGAACCGTTGGGTTTCACAAGAAAATATAAATAAACAACTAAATCTCCCTAAAATCTCTCTAAATCTGCCTCAATTTTTCTAATCTCACTAAATCTACCTAAAATCTCTAACCTGTCAAATCTGATCTCTCTCTCTTGCTCACCAAAACACAAGTGAGGAGAGGGAGGGAGAATCACAGAGGTCACGGCCAATATTTACAAAATATTGACCTGACTTGACAAATTAGAAATTTTATTTTGATTTTTTATAATTTTTGATTGGATGTTGCTAGCCTGCCTCTCTGATGAGGCAGGCTAAGAACATCCCACACAGCCCCAAGATGACCCTGCCCTTAGAAGGGCAGCGCCATCTTGGCTGTCACTTTTATTTTATTCATTTTTATTTATTTTTATTTTTTTACACTTTTTTTACACTTTTTTTAGTCTGCTGGGTGCCTTGATCCCTCGAGGCACCCAGCAGAGCACCTGATCACTTATGTGATCGTTTTTGTACTGAGTGACACAATACCTCGTGGCACTCAGTACTTCCTGCCGCTACCGGAAGTGATCGCTCGGGGGGAGCGATCACGGACGGACCGGCGGCAGGTAACCATATTGCAAGGATGCCTCGATGTCGAAGCATCCCTGCAATATACTCAGAGCAGCTGGAAGCGATACCGATCGCTTCCAGCGCTCTGTAGAAGTGTGGGGCACCTTTCCGGTGAAACCGGATGTTGATGGCTCCCGGGGAGCGATCACAAGGGGCCCCGGCACTTCTAACCGCCATTGCTCGGATGCCTGCACTCCCAGGCAGCCTGTAATGGCGTTTGAGCTTCTGGAAGCGATCCGATCGCTTCCAGCGCTCAAAAGACCACAGGACGTACCATGTACGTCAGCGGGTCTAAAAGAGACCCGCGGCCGTGACGTACATGGTACGTCCGAGGGCCTTAAGGGGTTAACCCTCTTTAAACTGGTCCCTTATAAAGTCTGGTTTGAGGCCCGTTTTCCAATTCAGAAGCTCAGAGATGACCAAAATAAATGTATTGTGGTATAAAGGCACAGCGCAGAAAGCCAGTCAGGTTTCTTATTGCTTTTATTTCTGCAGCATATTAGTTCTTTGCAGGTTCACTTCACCAAATAAATCATAAAACAAAAACCATACTCCACTTCTTGGAGACTAACTAAACAACACAATTTCTCTCTAACAGATACTGGCCAGCTAAGCTGGTTCCCAGTCAAACAAACAGTGTACCTGTTTGGCATATAACGTTTTGGTTCCCTCACCAGCCAGCTCCAACCTCCTCTGTCTCTGGTCAACTACTACTGAGCTAATCCTAGCAGGTTTATATAGGGCTGGACACCACTTAATGAGCAGCAGTTACAATCTTAATCGTATGACTGGTTAACCCTGTAAGGGAACGACAGCTTCTTCCATCTCCCTGCTTACGTACCTACCCTACAAAAAAACAGTTCACTAGTCCCAACGGGGATAGTGATAGATAACAGAGTGCCCCAACCAATACCTACCCTTAACCAGTCTGCCCCTAGTGACCCTGTCACAGTATTTATATACATTGAAAATAATAGAGTGAAATAAAAAAATTAAACAGTAAGGTAAAAGTATATTAACACCTTCACTGCTGAGCATTTCACGCCTGTGTGCTGAGCACATTTTGACCGTTTGGTGATCATCATTTATAAGCACGATTTTAGGTCATGTTTTATTATAGGACCCAGACATATAGGGCTCTATTACATTCTCCGCGCAAATTCATACGCGCAGCGCAATTTGTTTGGCGCGCAGCGTTAAACATTAACGCGCGTAAATTGTAATACCAGCCGCGTACTAGCGCAGGAACGCATTTGCGCTCACAATGTTAAGTATGGGATGCGCGCACGAACCATTTGCTCGCACAGGGTAACTCGTGTTAGACGTTAACGCGCATCGTTTGCGCGAACGTAGTAATTTGACGGTCAGCACGAAGGGTTTTTCCCCTCGCGTTAATGCGTTTTTGCGCACGTGCACATTTTTGCGTTAAGAATGTAATAGAGCCCACAATATATCGTTCTTTTCAGCAGACTCAGCAGATTCAAAATATATCATCACTATGTGTATATGTCATGTCGTGTCATAATGCTATAACAAAAACTGAAAAAAATGAAATTCCCTTTCGGATTTAAATTATTTACAGCTTGCAAAATATTTTTTACACATTTTATCATCCAAACCTTTGTGGTTCTATAGTCTGTGGGGGTACTCTTGTAAAAAAAAAAATAGAAATGGTAACCTGTTACTGCATTTTTCTGAGGAAATAGGCAATTTTAACTAAAACTTAATTGAAAAAAAATTTGCTTGTATTTTGCCACAGTGGCATCACAAGGGGGGCGGGGGGTGCGGCACCCCTGGGTGACACCACCCCCTAAGGGTGACACCTTAAAAAAAATAATATATATATATATATATACAGTATATATATATATATATTTTAAAATATTATTTTTTTTTTACACAAAAATATTTTGCCAGGAAGGATACATTGAGCTTTCTCTCATTTTAAAGTATGTCCTGGGTAGGCAAGGACTAGGCTGGCACTTTCCAGGGGGCAGAAACAAAAACACCACTGAGGGGGATATTCACAGAGCACCGAAATGACGCAGACATTTCAGTGTTCTGTTGTTCCACGCACTTTGGGGAATCAAATTTCCCCAGTGAATTCACCGCAGGGAATCAGCCACTGAATGCTGCCGCAAACCCGTCACCCGCTGTTTTCAAAAGAACTACTGAACGAAAATGTCTGGAATTAACATATAAGGTCCAATGAATGATAATAAAAAGGTCTGTTACAGAAAAAAGAAAAACTGCTATTAGAAAAAAAAAATTGCATTTTTTTTGAAAAATGCCTAAAAGATACTGAAAAAAAATAACAAAAAAATAAAGAGACTTTTTACTACAGATTAAAAGAATAACGGTTTATTAGATATTGGATAAAAACAGGTATATTTTTACATTGAAACCTATGGTGTTCGCATGAATAAACCTGCGGTAGAGAACCCACATTTTAGGGCAAATAATTGAGCTGCAATAATAATTTAAGGGGTTATTCAGAGAGCACCGAAATGTCGCCAACATTTCGGTGCTCTCTCATTCCCTGCAGTTCCCTGCACTTCGGGAAATCAAAGTTCCTCCCCCTGCGGTGAATTCAGCATTCACCGCAGGGTCCCAGGAGTTCAGGGAAAACCTGCCGCAATCCCACCGAAACCCCACTGAAAACCCACTGGATTCGCCAGGAAAACCGCGCTGAACACGCCAGAAAAAGCCAACGAGCTGCTGATCACAGCGCAGACCAGCTGAGGAAAAAGCCGACAAGCTGACGAAGGAGGTAAAAAAAAAACAATATGTTTGAAAGTTTCAAAAGTGAAACGCTGTTTGCAAAAAAAAACTACGGAACAAAAATGTCTGGAATTTACATATAAGATCCTATGAATGATAATAGAAATAAAGAGACTCTTTACTGCAGAATATTATAACTAACGGTTTATTAGATATTGAATTAAAAACTAATGTGTACGTGGAAAGATTCTCAACTCTAAGGCTAGGGTCAGACTGAGGCAGTGCGAACGCGCGTTCTGGCGCACTTAATCACGGCCGTGCTAGCAGCAGATGACGGGCAATGACGGCCAATATACGAAGTACGGTCGCACAAAAGTCCGGCTGCGCAACGCAAGTGGAAAATGAACGCATTTTTTCGAGAACGTTAAACCACTAGTACTGACGTACAGAGTGCGCTGCGTCCGCTAGCGGCGTGTGTGCGTGAATTGGAGACATCAGACGCTGCTAATGTCCGGCCAACATAACGTCCAGATGCACAAAGTGTTTTATTGATGATCCGTACAAAATCACGGATGAAACTGCGCATCGTATGACCGCTATCGCGTATTCCGTGAACAAATACGTCCATTCTTCGAACGCACATTTTCACGGACAACGTGAAAAATGCGTTAGTCTGACCCTAGCCTAAATGACCTCTGTTCACCAACAGGCATAACACCAGGTGTTTTTAGTCTGGTAATCAATTTGATACATTGTACACTATACTGAGGTACTGAGGGGGTGGGGTGGTGTCTGCTTCTGATTGAGATTTGAGAATTAATTTCCCTCCTAAAACTTCCTAATATGCTGCATTTAACTGGTGTTTGAAAAAAATTCAAAATAACATCTAAAGCTATGTTATTTTTCACCTCGGGATTAAACATTCACAGGGTTATTCAGAGAGCGTGAAAAGCAGGAGAATAACTGGAGAAGTGAAAATTCTAGGTCAAAATAGCCAAACCAGAAAAATTCTCCCATTTAACTCACTTTCCAAATTGGCTATTTGGTCTAGATTGTTCTCTTCTCTTGCCAGTTCTCCTGGCTTTCACCTCTCTCTCAGGGTTGTTCAGAGAAAGGTGAAAACCAGGAGAATGGCAGGATAAGAGAACAATCTGGACCAAATAGCCGATTTGGAAAGTGAGATAAGGCTAGGGTCAGACTAAAGCATTTTTCACAGCGACCGTCAAAAAGTGCATCCAAACGCATTGCCGTATGTTTTCACGGAATGCGTGAAAACGGTCATACGATGCGCATTTTTGTGCGTGATTTTTTACGGATCCAAACCAGGAAACTTTGGGTGTCTCGACGTTATGTTGGCCGGACATGAGCAGGGTCTGACGTCTCCAAATCACGCACACACGCCGCTAATGGACGCATCGCACTCTGTACGTCCGTACTAGCGGTTCTGCGTTCACAAAAAAATGCGTTCATTTTCCACTTGCGTTGCGCAGCCGGACTTTCGTGTGACCGTACTTTGTATATTGGCCGTCATTGCCCGTCATTTGCTGCTAGTGCGGCCGTGATTAAGTGCACCTAAACGCACGTTAAAAATTCGCTAGTCTGACCCTAGCCTAAATGGGAGAATTTTTCTGGTTTGGCTATTTTGACCTAGAATTTTCCATTCTCCTGCTCTTCACCGCTCTCTGAATAACCCTGACAGGGTTATTCAGAGAAAGGTGAAATTCAGGAGAATGACTGAAGAGAAAATTCTAGGTCAAAATAGCCAAACCAGAAAAATTCTCCCATTTATCTCACTTTCCAAATCGGCTATTTGGTCTAGAATTTTCCATTCTCCAGTCATTCTCCTGCTTCTCACCGCCAAAAAATCAGTAAACTTTTTCTGCGTGTCCGAAAATGTCTCCTCTTTTCATACAGACTGCCGCCCCAAGCAGTTGTTTATGGATAGATTAAAGGAAAAGCATTTACCGTCATTTGAAATGTCATTTTTTGGTTTTTACATATTTCTATACATCCTAGAAATCCGCCACTTCACGGGCAGGTTATGGGGACCTCCTAGGCACAATATTTGAAGGAATTTTTCGTTTTTATTTTTAACCCTTATTTCATGGAAAACTCACTGTCCCTTTAAAAACTTTTTTTTAAAACTTTTTGTCCTTGTTTCCTGTCCCCCAGGGCACTACCTGGACCCCCATACACCTTTTATGGCAAATATCTAGCATATATGCCCTCTTGGAGGGCACTCTAAAAACCGAATTTTCAGCCCCATTGACTTGTATTGAGTTCGAGTTCGGGTTCGGGTTCGGATCCGAACATTTGGAAAGTTTGGGTTCGGCTCCGAACCGAACTCGGGAGTGTTCGGCTCATCCCTAGTCACACACAGAGATCAATAAATTCTGAACGCTAGGTAGCACTGCAGGATACACGAAACCGCATCAGCGCGCCAATCTCATCTGAGTGTAGGGTATTTAAACCCGATAGCGCCACGTCATAGCTCCACACCCTGCCCCTCCGACCGTCACGTGACCGGCGCCGGCGTGCATTTCATCCGACGCTCAGCCAGCGAACAGCACGGAGAATGCTGCTGGGTGCCGGAGGTATGCGACAGGCTGTTTATGGGAGTTTGGCTGTTGACAACTTTTTACAATTGTATCAGCTGTTATTTCTAAAAAATTTATATTGTCCGAAACACAAAAATCTAGATTTTGTTTTAAAAAAAATCAGTAGATAGAATTAAACCGAACACTTTAATGTTGTGTGTTTTTTGTTGTTTCCTCCTCAAGTTAAAATTAGTATCACTTCCTGAAGAAATACATAGTTACATAATTGCATAGGCTGAAAAAAGATATGTATCCATCGGGTTCAGACTTTCACACATCACCTACTGCGGTTCACCTACATCAGTAAAGTCAAACTGTAGCTCTGTTCACACAGGTATGATGGAAGGTGTTGGACTGATACTTATTCTGGGAGCCTTGCAAGGTGAGACAATGGTAGAGGCATTGCATTAGGGCATATATCTAAGAATATTATTTCATCATGCGTGTAAGTAGAGTAATGAAACGTGGGGCACTATTCCCTGCTAGGTGCTAAAATGGTGAAGATAACAGAGGAAAACCTGTGCCTGCAATTTAGCACCATATTCTCATTTTAGCACCATATTCCGGGGCAGGCGCTATTTAAGCAGCCTGCCCCGGAATGCAGAACTACCCTCCATGATACACTTCTGTGCCACCACGAGTATCACCTCCTGTAGGGTTGCACTGCCAGGACATGAGCCCTGCAGGAGGCCTTGCTCTTGCGAGATTGCGCAGCATCACAGAGTAAGACTGGGGACTTTTGTCCCCAGTCTCACTCTGCTCCAGGCGGCTAGAAGCGATCTGCTGTTTCTGCCGTTCTCGCCACGGGATGAGTGGTGAGTATCGGTTATTTTTTATTTAGCTGGTGTTAACTGATTCTGTAAATGCGGAATCAGATAGCACCAGCTTTTAGGTGTCGCTAATAATATAGTTAACCTAACGTGGGGTAATTAGTTTTAGGACTTTGTAATACCTTACTTATCCTAAGTTAATGCTGATTGCGCTCCCTATTGTTAACATGGGGAGCGCAAAGTACAGTAAGCTCTCGCAAGCTAGCGCAGTCCCCGAAGGGGCCAGCACACTATTTTTCTTTATGATGATATTTGTTTCCATATTTTATCCTATTTTGTTAATCTATTTGCACTAGAATCTGTCTACAAAAATCCTTAGTAGTCCTCCTACTAAATGTTTTTTAACTTTGTGCCTTTTTAGGAGTGAAGTATTATCAATGTCAGCTATAGGATATCCCACATTTACTTAAAGTACTTAATTACGTTTAAATGCATGTTAAATAATTGTTTAATTTGTTTTATGTGCATCAGGTGTTCACTCACAGAGTCTCAATGTATCACAGTCTCGTATGGTTAATGCCACAGAGGGTGACTCTGTCACCTTAGAGTGTAACTACACCATCAACAGCTCAATCAACATAACACCTGGCTGGTACAAATGGTACAGACATCTACTGCATGGGGATGAGGTTTCCAACACTACAGGATATTATAAAGGAAGAGTTTCTACGGCCAGTCCAAGTGATTTCACTGAAAAGGCATCTGCTAGTATTACCCTGCACAATGTGACTATCTCAGACACTGGGATGTATATATGTGAAATAAATATCAATGAAATAATATCAGGACATGGAACAGGGAATGGAACATTTCTCAATGTAACAGGTGAGACTATGCATTACTATTAGAAATGTGATTTTTGATAACCATTATATAGTTGTATGTAAACACATGCTGCTGACAGCTTTGCAAAGTGTATTATGACACAAATAACTCTGCTAGACAGAGACAGACGCAGAGACTAATCATTACAATAAAGGCATTGGAAACTGTTTAAATCGATATATCAAACAATTAAATGTGATATATATTATTTTCTTATTTAGCTAGTGTGTTTTATAGTAAAGAATTTAAAAGATTTGTGTAAGACAGATAGTACTCTGCAAACTGCCTGGGCTGTAAGTGAATGGTAAATGTTATTTAAAAGGGTCTATTCAGAGAGTGGTGAAAACCAGGAGAATGACTGGAGAAGTGAAAATTCTAGGTCAAAATACCCAAACCAGAAAAATTCTCCCATTCATCTCACTTTCCAAATCGGCTATTTTGACCTAGAATTTTCCATTCTCCGGTCATTCTCCGGCTTTTCACCGCTCTCTGAATAACCCTGAAAGGATTTGTGAACAGAATAAGGAACTATTAAAACATGTTTAAATTGATAAATGTCAATTATATTCTTAAAAATTGGGCTTTATTGATATTGAAGAATCTTAGGCAGAGGTCACACGAGCGCAAACGAGCACGGTGGAAACGTCCGCTAGAACGGGCGTTTTCTCCGCTTGTTCACCTATGGAGCATCGCGCTTTGTAGGTCCATCGAACGTCCATCGTAGCTTTTTGACGGAGAGGGTTTCAGCACTTCCGATGTAAAGTTCAATATCATTACGTACGTAACAACGTGTAGCCCTCCCCGTCGAGCCGTCAGAAAGCTGCGACGGACACACTCAATGCGCTTTCTGTGACCACGACCTTAGTGATCTTTTTTCTGAAGACATTTGTCATATAGATTGTAAAAATTCCAGGAACAGCCACATTTTAATTCACTTTGTAGTAAAAATTATTCATTAAAATTAGAATTGTAGAGAACCCACATTTTAGGACAAATAATTGAGCTGCAATAATATTTAAGGGGTTATTCAGAGAGCACCGAAATGTCGCCGACATTTCGGTGCTCTCTCATTCCCTGCAGTTCCCTGCACTTCGGGAAATCAAAGTTCCTCCCCCTGTGGTGAATTCAGCATTCACCGCAGGGTCCCAGGAGTTCAGGGAAAACCTGCCGCAATCCCACCGAAACCCCACTGAAAACCCACTGGATTCGCCAGGAAAACCGCGCTGAACACGCCAGAAAAAGCCAACGAGCTGCTGATCACAGCGCAGACCAGCTGAGGAAAAAGCCGACAAGCTGACGAAGGAGGTAAAAAAAAAACAATATGTTTGAAAGTTTCAAAAGTGAAACGCTGTTTGCAAAAAAAACTACGGAACAAAAATGTCTGGAATTTACATATAAGATCCTAATGAATGATAATAAAAAGTTCTGTTACAGAAAAAAACGCTTTTAAAAATAAAACAGAAAAACAGTTGCCGAAAAAATCCCGAAAAATGCCTAAAAGATCCTAAAATATCTATAAATAAAGAGACTTTTTTACTGCAGATTAAAATAATAAATGGTTTATTAGATATTGAATTAAAACAGGAACATTTTAACATTGAAGCCATGGGGTTAGCCTGAATAAACCTGCCAAATAAGGCTAGGGTCAGACTAACGCATTTTTCACGTTGTCCGTGAAAATGTGCGTTCGAAGAATGGACGTATTTTGTCACGGAATACGCAATAGCGGTCATACTATGCGCAGTTTCATCCGTGATTTTGTACGGATCATCAATAAAACACTTCTTGCATCTGGACGTTATGTTGGCCGGACATTAGCAGCGTCTGATGTCTCCAATTCACGCACACACGCCGCTAGCGGACGCAGCGCACTCTGTACGTCAGTACTAGTGGTTTAACGTTCTCGAAAAAATGCGTTCATTTTCCACTTGCATTGCGCAGCCGGACTTTTGTGCGACCGTACTTCGTATATTGGCCGTCATTGCCCAGCATCTGCTGCTAGCACGGCCGTGATTAAGTGCGCCAGAACGCGCGTTCGCACTGCCTCAGTCTGACCCTAGCCTTAAAGCACCGAACAGCAGGGCACTTCGGCAACTTTTCACTGCTGTTCGGTGTTCTCAGAATAGATGAAGCATTGCTTCTCTATGGGGATTTCACTGCCCTTGAACAGGCACCGTACGTGCAGGCAATTCATAGAAAGTTGTCAAACTGCCTACTCTCTGAATAGCCGAATGGCCCTGAAATGTCACCGTACGCTGAATTTCAGTGTCCGGTTACATTTCGGGGCCAGATCGGCTCTCATTGAATAACCCTGTATATTTGAGGATTTTTCAAATGTGGTTTGAGCCTAAAATAGTCAATCATTAACAGTTCTATACATAACTCAGATATTATTTTAACGCTTTTACAATAATCGTCGAATCAGAAAATATGACTAAGTTAAAAATAATATTGCAAACGTGTAATCAAATGCTGGACAAAAATAAATCTGAATTCTTTCATGTCTTCATTATCAAAATATTGCTCAATACTGTAAATGTTCCTATTGTAACACTATTGCATTTACTAATATTGGGAAAACATACTTTAATGTGGTAAAACTATATGGACGTTCAAATGCCTGCTGTACTTTCTTCCTGCTGGGGCTTCAGAAAATGTACCGGTATGTCTCTGAATCCTTTGAGCACTATTTCCTAGTGAACGCTAACTCTAGCATTCGGGTGAGTAAATGTTAACATCTGGTAAGTGACATTAACGAGAAATCAGTTTGCGCATCGGTGATTGCACTAGCTTGCACGAGCTTACTGTTCTTTGCGCACCCTATACTTAACATAGGGAGCTCAATCAGGAATTAGTGTTAGGATAAGTAAGGTATAATGTCCTACCGCTAGTTACCGCACCAATGCGCAAACCTAAAATTTAGTGAAACCTAAAAGGTGGCGCTAACAGCTTATGCTTTTTCTGAATCAGTTAACCCTTTGGCTGCTGAGCCTTTTCACACCTCTGTGCTGAGCTCATTTTTACCAGTTTCGCTCATCATGTTTAAACGCGATTTGAAGTCACATTTTATTATACGACCCAGACATATTATATATCGTTCTTTCCGGGAGACTTGGCAGATTCATAATATGTCAGTTTTATATGTATACGTTATGTCCTGTCTGTATATTATAACAAAAAATGCAATAAAATTAGGATTTTCAATAATTTACAATGTGTAAAGTGGTTTTTTTTCACATTTTAACATGCGAGCGTTTGCGGTTATATTTTCTATGGGTTGCGCTTGTTAAAAAATTTAGAAATAGGGAATCGTTACTGTTTTTTGGGGAAAATTACGTGTTTTTTAGCAAACACCCCATAGAAAAAATCGTTAGTGCAGCATCATTGTTCACATTATAATTGAAATGGGAGCAATATTGTTGCACTAATAAAACAAAATGAAAAAACAAAAAAAAAAAATTTTCTTAATTTTTTAATTTTTTAATTTTATTAAAAAAATTTTTTACATTTTAAATCGTCATGTTTGGTATCATTGGAAAGGCCACGCTCTGGCCATTCCAATGATAGCAAACATTAACCCCTAGCTTTCACGGTTCGGGAGATAGGGGGTTCATTGGAACCCCCTATCTCCGCCATAGGTGGCAACAAGGGGTTAATTTCGAAACTGGCGACATCGCGCTCTGCGCGATGACACCAGTCATTAGGGGGATATCCCAGAAGCTTGGCCGACATCCAAGATGTCGGCCAGCTCCGGGAGGGGACCGCGATACAGCGCATGTTAGCGCCATATCGCGATCCAGCCCCCTAGGAGTTAAAGACAGCCGCTGCTTGGAAGGGCAGGCTGTTCCCTTCCAAGCGGTGCCTGCCTTTAATCACTGGCCCGCACGGATGGGGAGGGGGAGAGGGAGAGGCCCCTGCAATGGCGGGGGGGTGCCTGATATAGACGTCATCGCGCATGCGCGATGACATCTATCTTGCGCACCGGGGTCCCGGATGCTGGGCTGACATCGATGATGTCAGCCCGCACTGGGGGGCCACCATGATCGGCCGGAATCCCGGCCGATCGGGGCTGCAAAGTGAGGACGCGCTCAGCGCGTCCTCCGCAGCCAACTAGCCATGCGGACGGCAGGCCGATCCACTGCTTCTGACCACCAGGAGCAGTGAGACTGGGGACGAAAAGTCTGCAGTCTCCCTCCATAAACCTTGTGTGATCTCGCTAGATTGTGCAGCGCCCCCGTTCTATGGACTCCAGGAGGTGATACTTGCAGCGGTGTTGAAGTGCTACCATTAGTATCCTTAAAGGTAGTGCTGCATTCCATGGCAAGCTGCTGAAGTAGTGCATGCCCCGGAATATGGTGCTAAAATGAGGACGCTACATGGAAACCTGCAAGCACAGGTTTTCCCCATTAGCGTCTCCATTTTAGTACCAATTAAGGAATAGGGCTCTTTATCAATTAAGCCTGCAATGGAATTGCAAAATAACATTTGTGATATTTTGTGCAAAGATGTAGTCAGCACCACAACCTAGGCAGTCAAAAGATGTCTACTCACACCCACAGATATCTGCACCAACTATATACCTGCACCAACTTAAATGGACACTCTAGGCACTGGGAACACTTGAACTAAATTAAATGCTTCGAGCAACAGGGCCTTGTATCTTTTTTCATTTTTAGATCTCCTCCCCTGTTAATCAGTAGTTATCCTCATCAGTTATCAGGGTCACTATGTTACAACTACACAATCAAGTCTTCCAAGATCTCTCTATAACACTAAAGGGGTTATTCAAAGACTGTCGAATTGGCCACTGTACTGCACAGAATGGTGAATTTCATCCTACGGTGCAATTTCGTGGCAATTCGGCTATTCAAAAAGCTGGAAATACGCCAAATATTGCCGAATTGCCTGCAAAATACAGTGAAATTCTCCACAGAGTAGTTATGGTTAATTTATTCAGAGAATGCAGTAAAGCCCCAAAAAGTTGGCGAAATGCCCTGATTTTCGGTGGTTTTCGTTCAACAGGTTTAAACACGTGAATCCTGTAGGTTTCATTGTAAAATAAATCCCCATTTTCAATTAAATTTTTATTCAACAGTTTATTCTTTTCATTCGCAGCAAAACGTATTTGTACTAACTAATTTTTTTAGAATTTTTTAGGCATTTTCTGGATTTTTTTGGCAAAATTATTGATTCCAATTTTTTTAAAATTAACTTTTTTTAAAATTTGTAACAGATCTTTTTATTATTATTAATAGGACCTTATATATTATTCCCATGAATTTTCATGCATTAGTTTTTGTTATTTTAAGTTGTGATTTATTTATTTTTACTCCTGTTCGGCAGCAGGTCGGCTTTTCTCCGGCGTTTGGCGGTCTGTTTGGCAGGTCATCGGCAGGTCACAATATGTGTCAATTTCTGGCAGCTCCTCCCTCCCGCTCCCAGTCACTTGCGGTGTACCCCAGGGCTCAATACTAGGCCCCCTGCTGTTCACAATATTCATAAATGATCTGCCCAACGTCTGCAAAGCCTCAACTGTACATATGTACGCAGACGACACTGTGATCTATACCTGCAAACCAAATCTCCCGCAGCTGGAGGCCGTGCTGCAAGAACAGTTCACAGAGGTAGAAAAGTGGATCAAAAACAACAAACTTTTTTTAAATACTGACAAAACTGTAACGATGCTCTTTGGAACAGCACCTAAACTACACAAATTGCAAAATCCCCATCTATGTGTTGGGACAATATCAAATGGCACACTGACCACAGTCACTTCTCTCAAATATCTAGGTATGTGGTTGGACCCTAATCTATCCTTTGGCCCCCACATCGAAAAACTCTCATCTAAACTTTACCCCAAACTAGGTGCCCTGTACAGAAAGAAATCCTGCCTGAGTCCCGCGGTAAGAAAGCAGATTGTACAGCAAATGCTTATGCCGGCTATTGATTACGGAGATGTAGTGTATGCAGCCGCCCCGCAAACACACCTTCATAAACTTACTACACTGTATAACTCATTCTGCCACTTTGCGCTACAATGGAACTACATGACCCACCATTGTGACATGTTAAAACAGCTAAACTGGCCATCGCTAGAATCCAGACGCACCCTTCACCTTTCCAGCCTGGTGTTTAAGAGCATCTCTGGGAAGCTGCCACCCTACCTGAATAGACTGCTTCCCCCAGCAGCTCCCTCATCCTATAACCTCCGATCCAGGACCAGCACCTTACTTGCAATACCACAATACAAAAAGACAGTGGCTCGGTCCTCATTTTCCTACAGAGCACCACAATTATGGAATAACCTCCCAGACACCATCAGATCTTCCACCAGTCTTAAGTCACTCAAAATTTCCCTATTAACATACCTCAATACAGAATGCACCTGTAAACATGTAACCTATTGACTATATTTCCTACATATTTATTTTCTGTTAATCTGTATATTTGTGTTGTTAATATCTTACATTGTATTACTTTGTATTTCTGTAAATGTAACACTTCAATGTACTTGAACCCAGGACATACTTGAAAACGAGAGAAATCTCAATGTATCCTTCCTGGTAAAATCCTTTATAAATAAAATAAAATAAAATAAATAAATTTGGCGGTTCGAGGATGCATTCGGCGGCCTGTTCGGTGGGTCCTCGGCTGCGTTCAGCAGTTCGAGGATGCATACAGTGGTTCGTTGGCGTGGTGAACGTTGACGTTTGACGGATCCATTTGGCACACCTCGGGGACCCTGTTGTGAATGCTGAATTCACAGCAGGGTTGGTGAATTAAGGTTGCCGAAGGGCATCAAAGGAGAGAGCACCGAAATTTCGGTGAGATTTCAGTGCTCTCTGAATAACCCCTTATGTCTAACAGAAAACCAGATCATCACTCTCGGGTACCACTGGAAGCAGAAGGCAGGTATCCAAATAGGAACCGCAGGTCTTTGCATCTAATAGAAATTAATTTTTCTGCAAAGCGGATCAATAAAATAAAATTAAGCTGCTCTAAGAAAAACTATTATGAAGTCAAAACACATTGTGCTTTATGTTTTATTTGCTGCTTTGATTTATTTAATTTTATTGATACACTTTGTAAAATAAATTTGTTATAATTGGATGCAAAGGCTTGATTATCTGGTCTTCCGTGAGACTCAGTGATCCCTATTGCCATTCTTGATGTCCCAATATTTCTGGACTGTACATAAACACAATTCTAACATCTTTGGCTCTATACACCACCACAATGGAGTTGGAATGAAACAAACACAATGTGCTGTAACTGTAGACTGTCAGCTTTAATTTGAGGGTATGTACATGCAACTCAGGTAAACGGTGTATGATTTACAGCAGTTTGCAGATGTGCCTCCCACTTGTTAAGGGACCAAAAGTAATGGGACAGAATAATAATCATAAATCAAACTTTCCCTTCTTAATACTTGGTTGCAAATCCTTTGCAGTCAATCAGAGCCTGAAGTCTGGAACGCATAGACATCACCAGACGCTGGGTTTCATCCCTCGTGATGCTCTGCCAGGCCTCTACTGCAACTGTCTTCAGTTCCTGCTTGTTCTTGGGGCATTTTCCCTTCAGGTTTGTCGTCAGCAAGTGAAATGCATGCTCAATGGGATTCAGGTCAGGTGATTGACTTGGCCATTGCATAACATTCCACTTCTGTCCCTTCAAAAACTCTTTGGTTGCTTTTGCAGTATGTTTTGGGTCATCGTCCATCTGCACTGTGAAGCGACGTCCAATGAGTTCTGCAGAATTTGGCTGAATGTGAGCAGATAATATTGCCCGAAACACTTCAGAATTCATCCTGCTGCTTTTGTCAGCAGTCACATCATCAATAAATACAAGAGAACCAGTTCCATTGGCATCCATATATGCCCACGCATTACACTACCACCACCATGCTTCACTGATGAGGTGGTATGCTTCGGATCATGAGCAGTTCCTTTCCTTCTCCATACTTTTCTCTTCCCATCACTATGGTACAAGTTGATCTTGGTCTCATCTGTCCATAGGATGTTGTTCCAGAACTGTGAAGGCTTTGTTAGGTGTTGTTTGGCAAACTCTAATCTGGTCTTCCTGTTTTTGAGACTCACCAATGGTTTACATCTTGTGGTGAACGCTCTGTATTTACTCTGGTGAAGTCTTCTCTTGATTGTTGACTTTGACACACATACACCTACCTCCTGGAGAGTGTTCTTGATCTGGCCAACTGTTGTGAAGGGTGTTTTCTTCACCAGGGAAAGAATTCCTCATTCACCCACCACAGTTGTTTTCCGTGGTCTCCCGGGTCTTTTGGTGTTGCTGAGCTCACGATGCATTCCTTATTTTTGAGAATGTTCCAAACAGTTGTTTTGGCCATGCCTAATGTTCTTGCTATCTCTCTGATGGGTTTGTTTTGTTTCTTCAGCCTAATGATGGCTTGCTTCACTGATAGTGATGGCTCTTTTGATCTCATCTTGAGAGTTGACAGCAACAGATTCCAAATGCAAATAGCATAATTGAAATTAACTCTGGGCCTTTTATCTGCACATTGTAATTGGGGTAAAGAGGGAATATCACACACCTGGCCATGGAACAGCTGAGAAGGCAATTGTCCCATTACTTTTGGTCCCTTAACAAGTGGGAGGCACATCTGCAAACTGCTGTAAGTCCTACACGTTCACCTGAGGTGGATGTACATACCCTCAAATTAAAGCTGACAGTCTGCAGCTAAAGCACATTGTGTTTGTTTCATTCCAACTCCATTGTGGTGGTGTATAGAGCCAAAGATGTTAGAATTGTGTCGATGTCCCAATATTTCTGGACCTGACTGTATATGCTTATTGTCTGAGCCTGCTGCACTTGGCTCATCACCAAGAGAGAGTATTTACCTTCAGGGCCATTCGACTTTTATTGTGCTCAGACATACTGCGCTATCGTGGTTTTCCCTTGTTCTTTGCAGAGATATAACAGAGATCCAGGACAGTCATTGCAGAAAATTTGAGGGGAAGACCTTTATATTTCTGTTTATTGTGTGCACTTTCTTTCTTTTCCTTTTTTGTTGTAAAACAATTGTTGTGGTTTTTGTATGAGTGAGCCGGACGGGTTGCAGTGATGCACTATTTTAATACCTAAAACAGCGTTAAATTTCCTTCACACTATTTATTTTACATGGTGAATAAAAATCGAATTGCTGCAACCATAACCAAAACACTTAACTTTTAATAAATAAATTTTAATTGGACATGACCTGAATAAAAGTTTTAGCCAGGAAATGTGAAAAAGAAAAAGGCATTTAAAATATGCAAGACGGAAAAATATATGTTGGAAGAAATTTAATAAAGGTTAATGTTGGTGCATCAAAATTGGAAAATGGAATGATGGTTAATCAGATCAAGAGAAAGGAGAAGTTTTAAATGCATTTTTTCTCTCAGTGTATAGTAGAGCTAATTCCAGATGAACTGCAAACAGGTCAATGTTTTCTTGTGTTCGCTATTGGCTAACACAAGAAAAACTACGTAAAGACCTCACTACCAACAGGGTTATTCAAAGAGAATCAAAAAGTCACCGCACGTTCAGTGACTTTTTGTTCTCTTCAATTCGATTTGCCGATCCCATTTCGGCGACCCTGCGGTGTATTCAGGAAGCACCACAGGGTCGCCATAATGCAGGGAAAGGTCGCCGCAAACCCGCCGAAAAGTAACCGCAAAAGTCGACGAAGGCACACCGAAAGCCCGTAAAAATATCTGGATTAGCCCCGCCGAAAACGCCGGAAAAACTCGAGCAGGAGCCAATCACACGCAGCGCAGCCGCCAGAAAAGCCGACACCGTAGACGAATGGAGAGAGAAAAAAAAAACAGTTTGCTTGAATGTTTGAAAAGTGAAATGCTGTTTGCATAGAAACTACTGAGCGAAAATGTCTGTAATTTACATATGAGGTCCAATGAATAATAATAAAAAGGGCTGTTACAGAAAAAAGAAAAGTTTAAAAGCAAAATTTAAAAAAATCTTAATTTGTTTTAAAAAATCCCGAAAAATGCTTAAAAGATCCTATAAAATCTATAAATAAAGAGACTCTTTACTGCAGAATATTATAATGAACGGTTTATTAGATATTGAATTAAAAGGGGAATATTTTTAACATTGAAGCTTAAGGGATTCGCCTGAATAAACCTGCCGAATTAAACCACCGAATGGCAGGGCAATTCGGCAACTTTTCATTGCTGGGTTTTGCTCTCTGAATAGCCAAAGCATTGCTTCTCTATGGGGCATTCACTGCCCTAGAACAGGCACCGAACAGGCCCCGTATGTGCAGGCAATTCGCCAAGATTTGGCGAATTGCCTGCTCTCTGAATAGCCGAATGGCCAGGAAAGGTAACCGTACGCTGAATTTCAGCGTTCGGTTACCTTTCTCTTGTAATTCGGAGCTCTTTGTATAACTCTGCAAGTGTTTTTCCACAAATCCACTGTCAGGAAGCAGTGATTTTTTATAATTATTTTTTTCCAGAAAATTTACTTTTCATCAATAAGGCAATAAAACATAATTGGGTTAATTGTCAATGTATGTTTCACTATAGAAGCCTGGCTTGACAGCTAGACATTGCCATCTGCTGTTTACTGCAGTCAGGCCAGCCATCAGAAATTTTGGGGCCCCTTACTGACCCTCAGAATGGGCCCCCCCGTGATCCCCTCTTTCCATATGACACGCACAAATATTTTGGCAAATATAATATGAAGCCTGCCACCACGTCAAGGTAGACTCTTCTCAGCAGGGCCCTACACTAACCTACCTATTACAGGCCTCCCCATCTAATAAGGACAGCTTGTAAAAATTGTGTAAAAATACACTTTAATCTGAAGTAAATAAGAGCCTTTTAGTTTGATTAGATTTTGCCAAAATATTGAGAAATCCTATCATGAAATATTTCGTATATCAAGATTGGCCCTTATTGGGCCGCTTCTTCATAAAGTACAAATATATGCCCCTAGTGGGCCTCTCCTTTACAAAATATCAAGAAAATGCCCCCAACGGACCTTTCCTTTACATAACCATAGTACAGCAAATGTTAGAAGTAAAACGCGCATGCCACACAGTCTGAAGGCATGGGCCGTAATAACAAAAACACAAGAAGTTGGCAAAGAAAGGCAAATGCCACACAAGCTAAATTTATTTATTTATAAAGGATTTTACCAGGAAGGATACATTGAGATTTCTCTTGTTTTCAAGTATGTCCTGGGTTCAAGAACATTGAATTGTTACAGAAATACAAAATAGTAAAATGCAAGATATTAACACAAAACAAATATACAGATTAACAGAAAAATAAAGATGTAGGAAATAAAGTCACTGTTACATGTTTACAGGTGCATTCTGTATATAGTCACTGTTACAGGTTTACAGGTGCATTCTGTATATAGTCACTGTTACAGGTGCGTGCATTCTGTATATAGTCACTATGTTACAGGTTTACAGGTGCATTCTGTATATAGTCACTGTGTTACAGGTGCATTCTGTATATAGTCACTGTTACATGTTTACAGGTGCATTCTGTATATAGTCACTGTGTTACAGGTTTACAGGCGCATTCTGTATATAGTCACTGTTACATGTTTACAGGCACATTCTGTATATAGTCACTGTGTTACATGTTTACAGGCGCATTCTGTATATAGTCACTGTTACATGTTTACAGGCGCATTCTGTATATAGTCACTGTTACATGTGTAGCGCTGTGGTAAAAATCGTCTTGCTGTGCAGTACCTATTTTTGGCCACAAGATGGAGACTATCGCGATCAGATACTGGACATTGGGACTACAATAACAGACATGCTTTGCAGGAAGACAGGAAGTGGGTGGGGACTGGAGACTTACATCCTCTGCCTCGTGGAGAAAGTTCCAGAGCGTGCCAGGGAGTCAGAGGAGAGAGACGCAGTGAGAGACATCGCAAGAGGGCCTAAGCCAGAGCCTGAGCGAGACCTGTCAGAGTCACTTATTGGACATTCAGCCTGAAGAGAAGGAGAGCGCTCCAAGTTCCCGAGATTGCTGCAGATCTAAAAGACCCAAGACCTCGAGTAAGGAGCTGCCGCGAGTTGACCGAATACGGAGAGCAGGCGGTGAGTTGGACAAGTCGTGGACAAGCTGCGGAAAGTCAGACAACGGATCCGGCCGCTAGTATCCCCAGTCAATATCGAGCGGAGAGACGTCCTGGGTCAGCGGAGCCTAAAGCAACCGTCGGATGGGTGAGAGGCCTCCAAGGCTGTACTGTAAATAAAGAACTCGCTGCTGTTTTCCTTCTTAAAGTCCACAGGGCCCCAACTTGACTAGTCGAAGAGATCCTTTAAGTAAATTCACTGGCCAGTTGAACAGTACCCGGGTACCATACACACACATACACACCTTTCACATTCCGGGACTTAACCTGTGCAGGACTCATTTATGTTGCGTATCGGAACAAGAGTAAAGATACGTTCCGAATATATTTTCCTTTTTTCCGCTGCGCGTTTGTCGTAATACGAAGAGATTGTATTTTTGGGTTCCGCTACGTGTTCCTTTTTCGTATATTCGTGCAACTGCTTTTATTTTCTGTTCGGTTACGAATATTTTATTTTCCGAAATACGAAGCCTCGTGTTTCGTTTCTTTTCCGCCACGCGTTTTACCGCGATACGAAAATACTGTAATATATCTGTGAAAGCCGTGTCTCAATATCTGCTCATTATTTTAGTAAATTATTTAATGATAAAAACTCACAACTGTGTTGGAGCATATTTATTCCCTAGTGCGGGGAGACTGACACGTGGTTCAATTTTCAGCGGCTCCTCCGGGAGTGAGCGCTACACATGTTTACAGGTGCATTCCATATTGAGGTATGTTAATAGGGAACTCTTAAGGGACGATTTGATGACGTCTGGGAGGTTATTCCATATTTGCGGTGCTCTGTAGGAAAATGAGAATTGAGCCACTTTCTTTTTGTATTGCGGTATGCAAGCAAGGTGCTGGTCCTGGATTGGAGGTTATAGGATGAGGGAACTGCTGGGTGAAGCAGCCTATTCAGGTAGGGTGGTAGCTTCCCAGAAAAGCTCTTAAGCACCAGGTTGGAAAGGTGAGTCTAAATTCCAGCGATGGCCAGTTTAGTTCTTTTAAGGCTAGGGTCAAACGAAAGCATTTTTACACGCGAACGTAAAAAAGTGCGTCCGAACAAATGGACGTATTTTTTCACGGAGTGCGCGAAAACGGTCATACGATGCGCATTTTTCGTGCGTGATTTTTTCGGATCGTCAATAAAACTCTTTTTGCGTCTGGACGTTATGTAGGCTGGACACTAGCAGTGTCTGACATCTCCTAATCACGCACACATGCCGCTATGCCGCAGCTGCGCACTCTGTACGTCCGTACTAGCGGTTCAGCGTTCTCAGAAAAATGCGTTCGTTTTCCACTTGCGTTGCGCGGCCGGACTTTTGTGCGACCGTACTTCGTATAGTGGCTGTCATTGCCCGTCATTTGCGGCTAGTGCGGCCGTAATTATGTGCGCTAGAACGCACGTTAAAAGTGCGCTGGTCTGACCCCAGCCTAACATGTCACAATGGTGGGTCATGTAGTTCCATTGTAGCACAAAGCGGCAGAATGAATGAGTTATAAAATGTAGTAAGTTTCTGGAGGTGTGATTGAGGGGCAACTCCATACACTACATCTCCGTATTCAATAGCTAGCATATTCCGTATTCAATGCACATGGACATATTCACTTATGGGGGAGCTGACCATCTCCTCACTTTAAGACTTGCAAAATCTTCAATTAGATCCTTAAAATTTAGTTTTCGTGCAAGTTCATGCTCAATGGAAAGAATTGCAAGGCTGTTCAGACGTTGCTCACTCATTGGTGAGCGCAGATAATTTTGAATCAATGACAGCTTACTAAATGCTCTCTCTCCTTCAGCCACAGAGAGTGGAAGGGTGATGAAAATTCTGAGAGCAATGCAGATTTGTCCAAAAATTCCTTCAAGCTGTAGCTTATAGATTGCGTTCAACAAGTGAAGTGGACCCAAATTGCATGGAAAGGTAGCATCATGCACTTTGCGAAGGTGCCGAAGCTCATGTACTAGAGAACATGAAAGGTCTTCTGGGTAGTTCGCTATCAGAGTTTCAGCAGACGTCAGCAATTCTTCATCGGATATTGCTCTTAATTTTAAGATTGGTGTAAACAAGGAGCAAATTCTTTCCATGGATTGAAAGCGTTGGTCAAGCTCAGTAATTATTCTGTCAAGTGTAGTAAGAAAAACATTGATCTTGAAAGATGTTTCTGCATCCATTTCCTCACAGGATTATGACTGGTGTCCTTTTGCTCTTTTCAGTTGCCTTGGTGCTTTCAATTCTTTTGGTATTTCCATTTCTTCTGCCACAAGTCTAGCCTCAGCTAAGATATCGAGCCACCTTTCTCGAAATGATTGCATTTCCAGGGAAAGCGCCTTTATATTTTCTGCTCCGATTTCCATTGAAATTGATCTAGACTGGAGAATCTTGTTCCTCTCTTCAAAGCACTGCAGAACTTTTACCCAAAAGGTTGCCAATAGAATTGCCTTAAAAGATGAAAAATAATCTTTTAGTCCTGTTGCTTCAGAATGAGCATCACTTGAAAGTCTTTGACAATCCATTATTTTTTCTAAGGCATCAATAATGCTTGGCAGTGGCTGTGCAATTGGACGAACTGTTTTCACTCTTGCGCTCTATCTGGTGTCACTTAAGGCATGAACAGAAATTCCAGTCTCATCCTTCAAAATATTCCACCTCTCAGGACTTCCACTGAAAAGTACATACAGACAATTAACATATCCAAAAAATGTGAACACATCAAGGCAGCATGATGCTGCATGTACACCCACAAGATTTAAAGAATGGGAAGCACAAGGAGAAAATACAGCTTTGGGATATTTCTTTTGTATGTGAGCTCGGACGCCTTTATTTTTCCCCGACATATTTTCACCATTGTCAAATCCTTGACCTCTGCAATCTTCAACATTGATGCCATGTTCAGTCAGTCTTAAGAGGAGTTTTTCAGCTATTTCTGCTCCAGTCTTTTGGCACAAGTCAAAAAATTCCACAAATCTTTCTTGAATAACCCACTCTTCACTTCCTGGATCTCTGCTGACGTAGCGTAGAACAATTACATTTTGTTCTATGTGTGAAATGTCTGCTGTTGCATCGCAAATCACAGAAAAATAAATCGCCTTTTCCCTTTCAGCAAGTATGGTGTCCAAAACACGTTTTCCACAAATGTTTATAAACTCATTTTGCGTTGCCCAAGATAAATAATGAGCATGCAATTTGTGTCCACTCTCTTGGCTTTTCTTCACCTTTTCCAAATGTTCTTGCAACAGTGGATCATAGTCTGCTATCGTTTCAAGCACACCAAGAAAATTGCCATTGTGCAGATCTCCAACTCGCTGAGAGCTTCCCCTAAATGCTAGATTTCTTGTTGCTGTAGCGCTCACTCCCGGAGGAGCCGCTGAAAATGAACCACGGGTCAGTCTCCCCGCACTAGGGAATAAATATACTCCAACACAGTTGTGAGTTTTTATCATTTAAATAGTTTACTAAAATAATAAGCAGATGTTGAGACACGGTATTCACAAGTATTATTACAGTATTTTCGTATCACGGTAAAACGCGTAGCGGAAAAGAAACGAAACACGAGGCTTCGTATTTCGGAAAAATAAAATATTTGCAACCGAACAGAAAAGAAATGCAATTTCCCGATAGTTCAGAAAAAGGGGACACGTAGCGAAACCCAAAACATGCAATCCCTTCGTATTGCGGTAAACGCGCAGCGGAAAAGAGAAAAATATAATTCGGAACGTATCTTTATCTTTAACCCCTGTTCCGATTCGTAACAGAATGAGTCCTGCACAGGTTAAGTCCCGGAATGTAAAAGGTGTATATGTGTGTGTGGTACCCGGGTACTGTTCAACTGGCCAGTGAATTTACTGAAGGAATGTCTTCGACTAGTCAGTTGGGGCCCTGTGGACTTTAAAGAGAAAACAGCAGCGTGTCCTTTAATCACAAAACAGCCTTGGAGGCCTCTCACCCATCTGACGATTGCTTTAGGCTCTGCTGACCCAGGACGTCTCTCCGCCCGATTTTGACTGGGGATACTAGCGGCCGGATCCGTTGTCTGACTTCATGCAGCTTGTCCAGCTCACCGCCTGCTCTCCGTACCCGATCAACTCGCGGTGACTCCTCACTCGAGGTCTTCGGTTCCTCCGGTCTGCAGCAATTCCTGGATTCTGGCAAGTCTCCTTCTCCTCAGGTTGAGTGATCCAATAAGGACTGACAGGTCTCACTCGGGCTCTGGCCTAGGCCCTCTCACGATGTCTTCAGTGCGTCTGCTTTCTCTCGTTCCCTGGCGCGCTCTGGCGCGTTCTCCACGAGGTGGAGGATGTAAGTGTCCAGTCCCCACCCACTTCCTGTCTCCTTGCAAAGCATGCTGGGAAATGTAGTCCCAATGTCCAGTGTCTCTAATCGCGACTGTCTCCATCTTGTGGCCAAAAATAGGTAATGCCACAGCAAGATTTTAACACAGCGCTACAATGCCAAAAATAGAGTCACCTTCAGAAGTCTTTCTAATAAAGCAACAAATTTCTTCTTTTCACTGTCCAGATTCTTCTGCATTTCAGAATTCACACCATGGCCTGCAATAGACATTTGACGCTTTCTCCAACTCCAATAGTGTTCTTTGTGACTAATTGAGTGTTCATGTTCTGGCAGTCTATTGTATAAAACATGCCACTTGTTTTTAGATGGATCAAACCCTTCTTTTCTACAAAGAAAACTGCTAGCTTTGCCACGATCAGAAGAGAATGCCAAGCATGTCACACAGTACAATACATGCTTGCTGGGGCTCCACCTCAGCCAGTCCCGTATTTGCTTTTCACGTCCATTTACAGATTTTGCATACAGGAGAAATTCACTAAATAACTTTTCTTCAGAATCTTTTCCCATACTGCTAATCATTTCCTTGAGTTCCGCTTCTTTCCTTAAGCCACAGGTCACTATTCTCTCTTTGTCTTTGTCATGAAGTACATCTGGCCAAGTCGCCGGATCCTTCCAATCAGGTTCTTCCACTGTTGTTTCAATGAATGTAGATCCATCTTCTAATCCTTGGAGATTTTCATTTGCTTCAGGAACAGGGTGAGTGGCTTCAGATGTGCTGCATGTTGCGTTCTCCTCCGTCTCTTGGCGGACTTCTCCAGAAGGGTCAATACACTCGATTGCGACATTCTCTGTGGATTTCGGCTTCTTGAAAAACCTGTATAAGGCACTTTGGTTTTTCAACTTTTTCTCTTCTTCCTCCCGTTCTCTCTTCTCCTTTCTCTTCTGTGATCCAGACTTATGTTGATACATGTTGAAAGTTTTGATAGAGACCACAGCAATATGGTGGTTTATTTTAACAAGAAAACAAGCCAAACCGTACTCCATAAACCACCCGCACAAACAATAATAAATTTACAAGAACAATTTGAAAGTGCAATTAAATACTAAACTTTTCAAATTTAACAATTCAAAACGTACGAGGAAAGGTACGTACAGTAAAGATATGAGACACTGATACTAAGGAAGTTTTCAAACATATTAATAATCGAACAAGAACGATTTCAAAAATGCAATTAAATACTTGTCTTTACAAATTCAACAACAATTCAACAGATACAAAAGGCTATAAGAGCAATCAAAATGCAACAGCAAATCTAAAATAAACAACTTGACCTAAAACATTAACTGCCAAAAGAAAAAAAGGGATCTACTCACCAATGTAGTCTTCTACAATGGGAACCAACACTACCTGCTCTGTAGTCTCTCTTCAGAATCAGGATGTCGGCTTCACAGTCACAAGCGTCCGTCAGTTCCAGACTCCCTACTCAAAACAAGTAAAAGTAAAAAAAAAAATTAATAACATTGGGAAAGACTCGAACAGCAGTAAGGGAACAGGTTAACAGTTAAGATAAACAGAAGAATATAAAATGATTAAAAATGTTACATACCACTGTTGATGGCGCTGTTGATTGAAATGTCGCACTTCTGCGTTCTGCTTCCTCCTGATGCTCTCTACTGTAATAAGAAATTGTGAAACAATCTATTACTTTTATTGCAATGGATTTTGAAAGCCCTGAGTGGACCTGGGTCTGGGCATGGGCCCTGGCTGGGCCCGGTCTGGGCATGGGGAATGGGCCCGGGGAATGGGCCTGGTCTGGCCTTGGGGTCTGGGCCCCGGGCCCTCGTTGGCTTGGGGCCTGGTCTGGACCCGGGATGGGCCTGGGCTCAGTCCCCAGGGATGGGCCTGGGCCCGGTCCCCGGGGATGGGCCTGGGCCCGGTCTGGACCCTGGTGCAGGCTGGGGATGGGCCTGGGCCTGGTCTGGACCCCGGTGCAGGCTGGGGATGGGCCTGGGCCCGGTCTGGACCTCGGTGCAGGCTGGGGATGGGCCTGGGCCCAGTCTGGACCCCGGTGCAGGCTGGGGATGGGCCTGGGCCCAGTCTGGACCCCGGTGCAGGCTGGGGATGGGCCTGGGCCCGGTCTGGACCCTGGTGCAGGCTGGGGATGGGCCTAGTCCTGGTCTGGACCCCGGTGCAGGCTGGGGATGGGCCTGGGCCCAGTCTGGACCCCGGTGCAGGCTGGGGATGGGCCCGGTCTGGACCACGGTGCAGGCTGGGGATGGGCCCGGTCTGGTCCCCGGGCCGTCTGGTCCCCGGGCATGGGCCTGGTCTGGACCCTGGGCCCTGGGGATGGGCCTGGGCCCTGTCTGGTCCCCGGGCATGGGCCTGGTCCCCGGGATGGGCCTGGGCCCAGACTGATCCCTGGGATGGGCCTGGTCCCCGGGATGGGCCTGAGCCCGGACTGGTCCCCGGGATGGGCCTGGTCCCCGGGATGGGCCTGGTCCCGGGATGGGCCTGGGCCCAGACTGGTCCCCGGGATGGGCCTGGTCCCCGGGATGGGCCTGGGCCCAGACTGGTCCCCGGGATGGGCCTGGTCCCCGGGATGGGCCTGGGCCCGGACTGGTCCCCGGGATGGGCCTGGTCCCCGGGATGGGCCTGGTCCCGGGATGGGCCTGGGCCCTGTCTGGTCCCCGGGCATGGGTCTGGTCCCCGGGGATGGGCCTGGTCCCCGGGATGGGCCTGGGCCTGGGGATGGGCCTGGGCCCAGTCTGGACCCCGGGCCCTGGGGATGGGCCTGGGCCCGGTCTGGTCCCCGGGCCCTGGGGATGGGCCTAGGCCCGGTCTGGACCCCGGTGCAGGCTGGGGATGGGCCCGGTCTGGACCCCGGTGCCGGCTGGGGATGGGCCCGGTCTGGTCCCCGGGCCCTGTCTGGTCCCCGGGCATGGGCCTGGTCTGGACCCCGGGCCCTGGGGATGGGCCTGGGCCCTATCTGGTCCCTGGGCATGGGCCTGGTCCCCGGGATGGGCCTGGGCCTGGGGATGGGCCTGGGCCCGGTCTGGACCCCGGGCCCTGGGGATGGGCCTGGGCCTGGTCTGGTCCCCGGGCCCTGGGGATGGGCCTGGGCCGGTCCCCGGGCCCTGGGGATGGGCCTGGGCCCGGTCTGGTCCCCGGGCCCTGGGGATGGGCCTGGGCCTGGTCTGGTCCCCGGGCCCTGGGGATGGGCCTGGGCCTGGTCTGGACCCCGGTGCAGGCTGGGGATGGGCCCGGTCTGGACCCCGGTGCAGGCTGATGATGGGCCCGGTCTGGTCCCTGGGCCCTGTCTGGTCCCCTGGCATGGGCCTGGTCTGGACCCCGGGCCCTGGGGATGGGCCTGGGCCCTATCTGGTCCCTGGGCATGGGCCTGGTCCCTGGGATGGGCCTGGGCCTGGACTGGTCCCCGGGATGGGCCTGGTCCCCGGGATGGGCCTGGGCCTGGACTGGTCCCCGGGATGGGCCTGGGCCCGGACTGGACCCGGGATGGGCCTGGTCCCCGGGATGGGCCTGGGCCCGGACTGGTCCCCGGGATGGGCCTGGGCCCTGTCTGGTCCCCGGGCATGGTCCCCAGGATGGGCCTGGTCCCCGGGATGGGCCTGGGGATGAGCCTGGACCCCGGGCCCTGGGGATGGGCTTGGGCCCGGTCTGGTCCCCGGGCCCTGGGGATGGGCTTGGGCCCAGTCTGGTCCCCGGGCCCTGGGGATGGGCCTTGCCCCAGTCTGGACCCCGGGCCCTGGGGATGGGCCTGGGCCCGGTCTGGACCCCGGGCCCTGGGGATGGGCCTGGGCCCGGTCTCCGGTGCCTGGGGATGGGCCTGGTCCCGGTCTGGTCCCCAGGATGGGTCTGGGCCCGGTCCCCGGGATGGGCCTGGGCCCAGTCTGGAGCCCTGGGGATGGGCCTGGGCCCGGTCTCTGGGATGGGCCTGGGCCCGGTCTGGACCCCAGGGATGGGCCTGGGCCTGGTCTGGACCCCGGGGATGGGCCTGGGCCCGGTCTGGACCCCGGGGATGGGCCTGGGCCCGGTCTGGACCCCGGGCCCTGAAGGATGGGCCTGGGCCCGGTCTGGACCCTGGGGATGGGCCTGGGCCTGGTCTCCGGTGCCTGGTCTGGTCCCCAGTGCCTGGGGATGGGCCTGGTCCCGGTCTGGTCCCCAGGCCCTGGTGCCTGGGGATGGGCCTGGGCCCGGTCTGGTCCCCAGGATGGGTCTGGGCCTGGTCCCCGGGATGGGCCTGGACCAGAGGATGGGCCTGGGCCCTGTCTGGTCCCCGGCTGGGCCCTGTCTGGTCCCAGGGATGGGCCTGGGGGCGGTCCCCGGGATGGGCCTGGGCCCAGTCCCCGGCCCAAGGTCTGGACCCCGGGGATGGGCCTGGGCCCAGTCTGGTCACTGGTGATGGGCCTGGGCCCGGTCTGGTCCCCGGGGCCTGGGGAAGGGCCTGGGTGCGGTCCCCGGGATGGGCCTGGTCCCGGTCTGGACCTCGGGGATGGGCCTGGGCCCGGTCCCCGGGATGGGCCTGGGTGCAGTCCCTGGGATGGGCCTGGGCCCGGTCTGGACCCCGGGGATGGGCCTGGGCCCGGTCTGGTCCCCGGGCCCTGGTGATGGGCCTGGGCTGGTCCCCGGGATGGGCCAGGGTGCGGTCCCCGGGATGGGCCGGGGCCCGGTCTGGACCCCGGGGATGGGCCTGGGCCCAGTCTGGACCCCGGGGATGGGCCTGGCCCCGGTCTGGTCCCCGGTGATGGGCCCCGGATGGGACCTGGGGATGGGCCTGGGTGCGGTCCCCGAGATGGGCCTGGGCCTGGTCTGGACCCTGGGGATGGGCCTGGGCCCGGTCTGGTCCCGGGGATGGGCCTGGGCCCAGTCTGGTCCCCAGTGATGGGCCTAGGCTGGACCCCGGGCCCTGGGGATGGGCCTGGGCCCGGCCCCTGGGATGGGCCTGGGTGCGGTCCCCGGGATGGGCCTGGGCCTGGTCTGGTCCCCAGGCCCTGGTGATGGGCCTGGGCTGGTCCCCGGGATGGGCCTGGGCCTGGTCTGGACCCCGGGGATGGGCCTGGGTGTGGTCCCCGGGATGGGCCTGGGTGTGGTCCCCGGGATGGGCCTGGGTGCGGTCCCCGGGATGGGCCTGGGCCTGGTCTGGACCCCGAGGATGGGCCTGGGCCCGGTCTGGTCCCCGGGCCCTGGTGATGGGCCTGGGCTAGTCCCCGGGCCCTGGGGATGGGCCTGGTCCCAGGGATGGGCCTGGGTGCGGTCCCTGGGATGGGCCTGGGCCCGGTCTGGACCCCGGGGATGGGCCTGGGCCCGGTCTGGTCCCCGGTCCCTGGTGATGGGCCTGGGCTGGTCCCCGGGCCCTGGTGCCTGGGGATGGGCCTGGGCCTGGTCTGGTCCCCAGGATGGGTCTGGGCCCGGTCCCCGGGATCGGCCTGGACCAGGGGATGGGCCTGGGCCCGGTCCCCGGGATGGGCCTGGGCCCAGTCTGGACCCCGGGGATGGGCCTGGGCCCGGTCTGGTCCCCAGTGATGGGCCTGGCTGGGCCCCAGATGGGCCTGGGGATGGGCCTGGGTGCGGTCCCCGGGATAGGTCTGGGCCCGGTCTGGACCCCGGGGATGGGCCTGGGCCCGGGATGGGCCTGGGCCCAGTCTGGTCCCCAGTGATGGGCCTGGGCTGGACCCTGGGCCCTGGGGATGGGCCTGGGCCTGGCCCCCGGGATGGGCCTGGGTGCGGTCCCCAGGATGGGCCTGGGTGCGGTCCCCGGGATGGGCCTGGGCCCGGTCTGGTCCCCGTGCCCTGGGGATGGGCCTGGGTGCAGTCCCCGGGATGGGCCTGGGCCCGGTCTGGATCCCGGGGATGGGCCTGGGCCCGGTCTGGTCCCCGGGCCCTGGTGATGGGCCTGGGCTGGTCCCCGGGCCCTGGGGATGGGCCTGGGCCTGGTCCCTGGGATGGGCCTGGGTGCGGTCCCCGGTATGGGCCGGGGCCCGGTCTGGACCCCGGGGATGGGCCGGGGCCCGGTCTGGACCCCGGGGATGGGCCTGGGCCCAGTCTGGACCCCAGGGATGGGCCTGGGCCCGGTCTGGTCCCCGCTGATGGGCCCCGGATGGGACCTGGGGATGGGCCTGGGTGCGGTCCCCGAGATGGGCCTGGGCCCGGTCTGGACCCCGGGGATGGGCCTGGGCCCGGTCTGGTCCCGGGGATGGGCCTGGGCCCAGTCTGGTCCCCAGTGATGGGCCTGGGCTGGACCCCGGGATGGGCCTGGGTGCGGTCCCCAGGATGGGCCTGGGTGCGGTCCCCGGGATGGGCCTGGGCCTGGTCTGCACCCCGGGGATGGGCCTGGGCCCGGTCTGGACCCCGGGGATGGGCCTGGGCCTGGTCTGGTCCCCGGGCCCTGGTGATGGGCCTGGGCTGGTCCCCGGGCCCTGGGGATGGGCCTGGGTGCGGTCCCCGGGATGGGCCTGGGCCCGGTCTGGACCCCGGGGATGGGCCTGTTTGTGGTCCCCGGGATGGGCCTGGGTGCAGTCCCCGGGATGGGCCTGGGCCCGGTCTGGACCCCGGGGATGGGCCTGGGCCCGGTCTGGTCCCGGGGTCCTGGTGATGGGCCTGGGCTGGTCCCCGGGATGGGCCTGGGCCCGGTCTGGACCCCGGGGATGGGCCTGGGTGTGGTCCCTGGGCCCTGGGGATGGGCCTGGGTGTGGTCCCCGGGATGGGCCTTTGCCCGGTCTGGACCCCGGGGATGGGCCTGGGTGTGGTCCCCGGGATGGGCCTGGGTGCAGTCCCCGGGATGGGCCTGGGCCCGGTCTGGACCCCGGGGATGGGCCTGGGCCCGGTCTGGTCCCCGGGTCCTGGTGATGGGCCTGGGCTGGTCCCCGGGCCCTGGGGATGGGCCTGGTCCCAGGGATGGGCCTGGGTGCAGTCCCTGGGATGGGCCTGGGCCCGGTCTGGACCCCGGGGATGGCCCTGGGCCCGGTCTGGTCCCCGGTCCCTGGTGATGGGCCTGGGCTGGTCCCCGGGCCCTGGTGCCTGGGGATGGGCCTGGGCCTGGTCCCTGGGATGGGCCTGGGTGCGGTCCCCGGGATGAGCCTGGGCCCGGTCTTGACCCGGGGATGGGCCTGGGCCCAGTCTGGTCCCCATGCCCTGGTGATGGGCCTGGGCTGGTCCCCGGGATGGGCCCGGTCTTGACCCCGTCCTACTCACCCGCTACAGTCTTCTGTCCTGGACTGGTTCTTCTCCTCCTATCTTCTCCGCTTCTATCTTCTCCGCTTCTATCTTCTCCGCTTCTATCTTCTCCGCTTCTATCTTCTCCGCTTCTTTCTTCTCCGCTTCTTTCTTCTCCGCTTCTATCTTCTCCGCTTCTATCTTTTCCGCTTCTATCTTCTCCGCTTCTATCTTCTCCGCTTCTTGCTTCTCCGCTTCTTTCTTCTTTCTTCTCCACCACGCGGCGTCACAGCGTTCTTTTGTCACACGTGACTGGGGGCGGTGCCAAAGCAGCGTGCCTTGGAAGTAGACGCACGCTGCTTGGCCCGCCTGCGGCCCGGCCAGTGAAATTAAGGCAGCAGGCAGCAGGCAGCGGCCGCCATCATAGCAGTCACAGCGCAAGGGGCCCGGCGGGGACCCCGGCGGCCCGGGCCCCCCCGGGCACCGGGCCCCTTACTGCTTTATGGGGCGTAATGCCCTGATGGCGACCCTGACTGCAGTTCAGGCTCTGTGCTGAATCAGCTGTGAATATGTGTCAAAGGGATGTACTAAAGGTAGTTTTTTTACTTATTTATTTTATATTCCACCCCACCAGGGGGTAGACCGCTTTGCCAACCAGCATGACAAAGTTATTGTCATGGGGCACTGGACTTGAGCTGAGGTGGGGCCCATATATGGGGTTAAAAGCAGGGGGCATCACTGGCTGAGACAGACTATCAGTAGAGAGGGAGGAAGAGATGAAGACACCGCAACCACAAGGCTGGGCAGAGACTCCTACACAGAACAACCAATGAAAAGAAATCCCTAACTCTGACAGAGCGGTCCTGGAAGTGGCCAGCCCTATCCTAGGATGAGATTAACACGTGGCCATGCAAAGTCTCAGAAAAAAAGAGTCAACAATAGTCAGGATAGGTACACAGAGAACTCAGTATGCAGAAACAAAAGGGTTAAAGCACAAACGTAGTCAATGGCACCTCCTAAGCCACAGAGGAGGTTCAACCCATTTGGCCAAAATAGAAACGTTCTGAGGAATCCAAGATGACGGACGAACATAGCCCATGCTCTATTCGCTCAGATGAACAAAGTGATGTGGTCATACAGACAACCCCTTCTCCGATTCCAGCCTTGGAGCAGGTTATCCGGTGAGTGTTAGAAGAGCTGCGCAACACACTCCAAGCGGATTTCAGTAATACAGTAGTGGAGTTGTAGAAATAAGTCTGTAACTTAGATGAACGCACAAATCATTTTGAAATCAGCAGGGCCTGACTGGGGATAAAAATCAGCCCTGGAAATCATTTCATACCAGCCCCAGTAATATGCAGTGTGTTTGAGGGTATTGCAGAGCTGTACAGTAATATGCGTTGTGTTTGAGGGTATCGCAGAGCCGTACAGTATATGCGGTGTGCTTGAGAGTATCGCAGAGCTGTACAGTATATTATGTGCATTCATTTCAGATGTGCATTCATTTCGGAAAAATTCGGAATTTGGAACGAAATTTGATAATTCGTATTCGGAAGTACTTCCGAATAACAAATCGATACGATACGAATTCTAAACGAAACGGTATATAACAAATTTATTTTGTTTTACACTGTGTCATCATAAAAGAAAAATTTGAATACCTGATATCAACTATTGAATTTGAAATGAACTGTCAAATTGATATCAACTATTGAGTTTGAAATGAACTATCAAATTGATATCAACTATCGAATTTGAAATGAACTATCAAATCGATATAAGCTGTGCTCGTTACACACACTCTCCACAGAACATTGCACAGGGTCTGTTCTCATGTGGCTCAAGAGCTCTGCGAACCCTTTTCATACGAGGGGCCCAGGGTACCCCCCAGCACATACCCCTTGAAGCTATGCAGTGTAGGGTAACCCAGGTGTGGGCTGCCCAGTGTACCCTTTCCATGCTGGCAGGACACTCGTGGCACTCGTGGCAGCGCTGTGAACCCTTTCCGTACCATGGGCCCAGGGTACCCCCCCAGCTCACATGTAATATATTGCCCCCAGATCACACATGGATATATTGCCCCAGCTCACATGGATATATTGTCCCCAGCTCGCACAAAGATATATTGCCCCCAGCTCACATGGATATATTGCCCCCAGCTCACACATGGATATATTGTCCCCAGCTCACACATGGATATAAGGCCCCCAGCTGACATATGGATATATTGACCCCAGGTCACACATGGAGATATTGCCCTCAGCTCACACATGGATATATTGCCCCAGCTCACATGGTATATTGCCCCCAGTATTGCCCCAGCTCACATGGATGTATTGCCCCAGCTCACATGGATATATTGCCCCAGCTCACATGGATGTATTGCCCCAGCTCACATGGATATATTGCCCCAGCTCACATGGATATATTGCCCCCAGCTCACATGGATATATTGCCCCCAGGATTGCCCAAGGTTGCTGACCTGACCCCTGATCTATACAAATTCCTGGGTTCATTTGGGTTCAGTGACCCCCCCATCTCCTCCCCCAGGCACCACCACATGTGACTCAGGAGGTACCTTGAGTTGGGGTTTGCCAAGTTGGGCCAGGGCCTTGGGCACGACAGATAATCGGATGAGGTGATCAGGCAGGCACAATCACTGACACTGCGCGCGCGAGTGGCATGCGCATGCAGCAGCCACACACTGGCTGGTCCCACAGTGCACTGTGCAGACAGTGTGGAGCCTCCTGCTATTTCCCACCCATGTGACAGGCAGCAGGCAACCCAGCGTAGGTGCACTGTGTCACCGGTGCCCGGCAATGAATGAGGCAATCTAGATCATCAGGCACGCGCAGATTCAGTTTGTTTGTGTGTTCAGAGTGACTCAGAGTGCTTCAGTTTGGCGCTAGTGGCAGCGCAGCCAGCAGTAATTTTTGCACGGGGGGCAATTGTCCCATTGCCCCCCTGGATCCGCATCTGACTGTGATAGGTTCAGAGAGTGATTTGGTATCTTCATTAAAGGTTTCTGATTTCGTCTCAATACCACTCAATGCTTTGAGTCCGAGACTTTACGGAGCACTACAGCTTCATTCATCCAGCGCTGACCTGTCCAGATCTTTACAGTGTCCCCAATGTGCAGTATTTTTATGTTCTTTGCACTTCTGTCATAGTTCCCTTTCTGACGTTCCCTAATTCCGTCTTTCCTTACTATGTAGGAAGTATGCAACTTTCGGTGATTGTGATTCTGTGTCAAATGCAATTGGGGTAAATTTGTCTTTATCTGACGCCCAAACAACAATTCCACGGGAGATTTGCCCCCCCTCCAAAGGTGTGACTCTATGATTAAGCAAAGCTACCTCAGGTGCCTCACTTGAGTGACTTGCCTTTGATAAGAGTCTCTTAATGATTTTAACTCCACACTCAGCCAATCCATTGCTTTGAGGATATTTTGGACTAGGTGTACTGTGAAGAAATCCAAATTCTTCAGAAAATGTCCTAAAGTACCTGCAGGAAAACTGGGGACCACTGTCTTTAGGATTGTTTGGATACCAAATCTTGAAAATATTGCTCGTAATTTCCAAAAGACATGCTCTGAGGTCATATTCTTTAGTTTAGCAACCTTGAGGTATGATGAGGAGTAAGAGTCCAGCACTGCTAGGTAATCACGTCCATCAAGTGAAATATATCCACTCCCACTATGCCAGGGAATCTTCACCATATCGTCCTGCAGTAAAGGTTCTTTTGGTTTGGCTGGCTGAAATAACTGACAAGTAAGGCATGAAGAGACTAAAGCAGAATTTCTGATTGAAGAAATCTACACTTTGTTTGATTAAACCTTAACCTTTTGTCATATGCAATCTGTAATACCTTCTCAAGTCGTTCATTATGCTCAGCTTCATTAGTACCCCATATCAAAATGTCATCTATATATACTTTGACACCTTCTACCCCATCAAACAGTTGCTGGATGGTTTGGTGGAATATTTTAGGTGCTGTGCACAGACCAAATGGAAGACGCTTGAAACAGTGCCTCCCAAAGGGTGTATTGAAAGTACATAGGCGCCGGCTTCCTTTCTCCAAAGGTACCAGCTAAAATCCATTAGAGGCATCAAGAACTGTAAACAGCTGAGCACCAGCCATCTCCCCTAGAATTTCATTTTGTGATGGTATTTGGTAGTGTTCCCTTTTAATACTGGCATTTAACTCTTTGGAGTCCAGAAACAACCTTAGGGAACCATCCTTTCTAGCCACAATAACCAAATAATGAACCCATTCAGTTGGTTCATGTTCCTGCTCTTGTACATCCAACTTTATCAAGCGCTATAACTCTTTTTTCAGTTTGTCTCATAGGGCTACCGGTACTTTACAAGGAGCATGAATCACAGGCATTGCTCCCGGGTTTAAGGCAATTTTATATTTAATGGGGAGTTTACCAAGCCCACATTCCAAGCAGTTGTAATTTTCCCTATTATTTTGAGGACTACACTTGCATTTGTGTTTATTTTCCATATTTCAGTTATGCCTAAATTCTGGGATTCTGGGTAACAAACTACCTATTATTGCCAAATTTATTAACTTTTTAAAATGGAAAACTTTATTGACCCTGTAATCAAGAGGCTATAACTCATCTGGAGCACTAACCAACAGAACTATCTCACTTTCAGTAAGAAAACAGATACTTTGTGTCCCATTTCCATTCCCACTTTCAATAATTAATATTAAAAATTAATATTAAATAATTGGTATGTTTTATTAAATGTTAATCTATTCATAAAATAAACTTGCTGACAGAATTCATTGTAACTGTGTAAAGTATGACAAAGAAAATGTTTATGTACCTGCACTATATGTATAATGAAAGTGTTGCTGGTGTTCACCTGTTTTAAGATAACAATTCTTTGCAAGTGCTGAATATTAATTGTAAACAATTTAAAAAATTGTAAAATCATTTTAAAATAGTAGATAGTGGGTAGATGTCTCCAGAACCTCGGGAATATGTCCTGGGTCTACTGTTTTGTTTTCTTAAAACGTTTTCAAAAGGAGAGAGTTGTTAAGTTGTATGAATTAATAAAAAGAATAGACAACATTTTAAAAACAATAATACTAGTGCTCTAAGTAACAAGAGAAAAAAGGTGGGAGAGAGCAGAGGGAGAAAAGGAAGACAATTGAAATGACAAATGTTGAGAGTGATACTACATCAAAAGAGAATTGGTCGAGAAGGTTCACCATAGCATCAATGCCGAGGGTCTCAAGTCTTGTGCTCTAGGGGTTTCATGAAGGATAGTTGTGAGCACATCCATAATCATTGCTTTGTTGGTCCTAGCCAAGGGAATGTGTGAAATATTGAAATAAATGGACAATCAATCATACAATTGCAATATTACCATGTAATAAATAAAAACAATTTTACTGTCATGTTGTCAATCTACAATGTTGTTACACAAATGTACACATTGAATGTCAAAGTTTAAGACATTTATGTAATTTATAATAACTAACTTTATTCTCTTAGGAGAACAAAAATCAAATGTTCGTGAAGGTATTTTCAATGGAATTGTTTACTATGTTTGCATTACAAGCGGACTTCTCATTATGATTATTACCGTGGTAATAGTCTATACGTGTCACGCCAAAACAGGTGGGTGTGTTTTCTATGTTGGCTTATGATTGGCAAGCATTCATCTGTAATAGAGAGTAATATAAAAGAAAATATCATGCACAAGGCTGAACATTTTTAAAACTGTTTTAAACCAATCAAGAAACCAATTCTAAAACTGAAAAGCACACACATAAAGGGTGGAGTAGAGGTAACGTCACTGATCTGCATGGAGAGAGCCTGTGGAGACATGAGTTTGATTCCAGAAAGAGCACCACTCCAGTAAATATCTTTGGGCAAGACACATAACGATACATACTCGCCACCCAGGACATACTTGAAAACGAGAGAAATCTCAATGTATCCTTCCTGGTAAAATACTCTCAAAAAAATAAATGGTAAAAAAATAAATAGAGCACGCGTTTAACCCGTTCACTACACTCGATTTTGCTTTGTAAGACAATGAAAACCAATGATTAGAGTATAATAACCCTTTTGCACACCTTTTTTAATGTAAGATTACTGTGTTCCAAGAACAGCAACAAACTTCTCTGTGAAAACTCATTCCTACCAGATTGTATTGCCGTTAAAATGCTAGAAGGAGCAGACCTCACCCTCACTATATTAAAATGTCAAAATGTTCAACAAATTCTACTGTTGCGTTCAGGGTCGAACTGAGACTTAAAATAGGCCGGGGCCTAGCAGCCTATTTTTTAAAAGAAATATTTAAGGGAGGCACACACATGCGTAGCCATACATTTACACAAACACACTCACAACCATATATTCCCTCTGTATACACACTTCCGGAACACATACCATGCAGAGCAAACATACACGTAGAGCACACACACACACAGGCAGAGTGCACATATACAAACACAGGAAGAGCACCCACACACACACATGCAGGGCACCATACACACAGGTAGAGCACCCATACACAAATACCGAAAAGGATAGACCAGGGGTGTTATAGCAATGTTTTCAGATTCATAACGGACATGATCTATAAGATCTATTAGAAATGAAAGTGCGTGTGCGCATGTGTGTGAGCATGTGTGTGCGTGGGCTGGGGGTGTGACGTGCGCCACTTTGAACTTGGGGTACATGGGCCTGGAGATGTGTTTAGGAGGTGTCTGGGAAATCAGGTGCCGCTGGATCCCTGGGTTGCACTGTTGAATCGTCCTCACCCCATGTTGAGGTTAAAATGCCCAGCTAATCGTCTCCTGGGTGGGGTATGTACGGTGGTTAGGATGTGCCTGGCCTGAACTTGTAGAGGTCCTCAGCCCCCCGACCTCAGATTACCACCAAGATATGGCATATCATTACAATGGAGGGACTGAAAGTGGTAATGCACGATAGAATGTCTCAATTCTAGAGTGTGTGGTCTACTTGACTGTCGCCATTTGTTTTTCCATATCAGGTGTCCCTTATCTTCTCAGGTTAGGAAGGAAGCCTTAGCCTTGCTCCCAGAGGTGGGAGAAGGGTGTCCCCCCCTTATTTCTGTTTTCTCCTCTTAATTTCTTTTCTCTCTTTCCCCTTTTTCCTCTTCTTCTCACCCCGCTCCGGCTCACTCATTTTTCATCCTTGTTTCATCCCTCCCATTAGATATTAACTGGAAGATACGACTGTCCTCCCCAGTGCTCACATACCGACCTCTGGGATTCTGTGTCCCCCCTAGTTAGTTGGTACTTTATGTATTTTCTCTAATTTCTCTGTGGGTGTCATTGTGGCGGTACCAGGCTAGCGCCGTGGTAAGGCCCTGGTACAGGGGAAAGCCCCTATATGCAAAGATACCAGTCTTGGTAGCAATAACGAGGTTAACAAGAGACCTCTGCAGAGCTATACCGCAGCAGCCCTGATCTGACAGGCCAGTCTTTAAAGATAGCTGGATCTATCCTAAATGAAAAGGTTACCTTAGAAGTCGTGCAGAGTCTATAGACAAACACAGGTTACAGGGTTCACCGGAAACGGTACAGATAAGGATAATCCAAAACCGTAGTCAAAGAGAGAAGCCAGTGGTCAGAACCATAGAATATACTGTATACAGAAGCCGGGGGTCAGAACCAGAAGAAATGTCAGTCAAGCCAGAAGATATCGTAACCAGGTAATTAGAATATAACATAACAGAAAAACCAAATACAGCAAGGGAAACACTATGAACTAAATACACAGGAGAAACAGAAATAAACCAAGAACAGTATAACGGAGGCAACAGATAGACAGACAGGGAAACAGGACCAGAGAAATAAACTGAACAAGATATACAAACTGGGAATAGAACAATACAGCAGGGAGCTCTAAGAGCACAGCAGATACTGGAAACCAGGAAAAGCAAAATGACCCAGCAATGCACCATAGGCACATTGCTCTTTAATGGGGAGAAAATCAGGACAAGGGCAGACACCTGAGCAGGGAGAACAGAAAACCAATTAACCCCTGAGTTGCAACACAAGAATGGCAGCACAGAATAAAGGACAAAACAGGAATATATCTATACAGAGGACAGGGGGACAGGGCTGGAGACGCAAAACGTAACAGTGGGCTGTTGTATATTGTATAGGTTTTCTCTTTTCATTGATTGGATGATTCATTCTTTTGCTTGTTTGATAATGCAAATAAACTCTTTATTGCAAACCCCCCCAAAAAAACTATACAACTGGCACACAGATTTTAGCCTAACAGAATTGATTCTGTAAGAGTTGTTTTATATACAGGAAATACAGTACACTGCTATAATGAAATTTTACATATAATTACAGATTAAAGTTTTGCAGAAGTGCTTTGTAGCTGTATGAATAATTATGTATTTTTCCCCTTCAGCTGTAACAAATGATTGCAATCTATCTTCATCAGCAGATTAGGTAATTATATAATTTTTTTATTTATCTAATCAGTATTTCAGTGTTTCAATTAAACTGTATATGTAGATAGTGTGCTTGTAATCTCCAAAATCAAATTTTTGAATCTCTCAATGTATAGCAAGGACAGTAATCAGTATCAGGGTGTGTGCAGGGCCAGGGCCGGTGCAGGCTTTTTGTCTAGTCAGGCGAAGGTGCGTTTTGGTGCCCCCCATCTGTGTCATGTCAATCCAATCATGATAGAGATGCATAATAATCTCTATGGCGATTGTTTGGTGTCTTCACGCAGAGAGTAAAAGGATGTATATAGACCTCAGATCATGCCCACAGATACATACAGTATAGACCTCAGATCGTGCCCAAAGATCCATATAGACCTCAGATCATGCCCACAGATCCATATAGACCTCAGATCATGCCCACATATACATATAGACCTAGATCATGCTCACAGATATATAGACCTCAGATCATGCCCACAGATATATGTAGACCTCAGATCATGCCCACAGAACAATATAGACCTACCCGAGTCTGTGCCTGTGGACCTGCGATCGTCTCCAGAAGCAGCCCAGCACCAGCAGGGTCCTTCTTCTCGGCCTCCACTCCTCGCTCTGAGGTCAAGGAGGGGGAGTGGATGGCAGTGGACCACGAGGGTGCGACTGGGCTTGCCTGGCTACGGCTGGCGCCGGCTCCTGCCGGCTGCCGCAAGGACCGGTGGTGACTGGATGCTGCCATTTCAGGACCGGTGCGGTGCCCGGCTAGCCTAGCGAGCAGAGGTCTCGCCGTCGCGCCCTGCCGACGTCATCATCATTGGTGAGGGCGAGACGGGCACGCCATCTTTTGGAGACCAAGATAAAGATAGATTCTGCCCCTATTGGCCTCCACCAAGATGGCGGCGCCCGTCCCACCCCCATCAACAATGACGATGATGGCAGGGCGCCGCCCACACCATCTCCGCTCACTGGGCCAGACTACAACGAGGCGGTGCTGCGCCTGTGCAGGGTCTCTCCCTGGCCGTCAGCGCTGCCGCTGTGGCGGCGTCACACGATTCACTCACCACCGCAAGTCTGCCCCCTCAAACTGGCAGGAAGCCAGACAGTAAGGCGGCCGCCTGTGCCGCCTTACGTTAGCGCCGGTTTTCAAGCGCATCTGAATTGGAGATTTTCTTTTCCTCCTTTTTGTGATGCTTGGTTTTTTTTTTACACATTACTGTATTTTTCCAGAGTCCTTTCCATCACATTAAAAATATTGTAGAAAATGACCTTCAGGGTTTTTAAACTACAGTGTGGAAGTATAAAAAGTCCCATTACCACAATACTCTTAACATTCTCGATTGAGACTTTACATCCATTTTATACTATAGGTTTATCCAAAGTCACTCAGTAGATCTACAGAGAGAAAAATATTACAATTAACCCACACCCTGTATACTTCCACATAAGAGCATAAACATAATAACCAACTATGATCAATCTAACCCAAAAGGAATGCTAGTTATAAATATTTCACATATTAGGAAATCAACAATACATCTCTACTTATTGTTTAAGAGTTCTTTTACCTCAAAGAAGTACAAAAATCACTAAATATATGAAAACTTAGAAATACATAGCTGTTATAGCAGTTTCTATTTGATACATTTTTATTTAAAAAGCACTTTATGTATATGGGTGTGAGTGAGTATATATGTATGTGACAGAAATAGTCAGCCAACACAGAAAGGTTAACCCAGAACTTAGAAAACAAACTGGCCAGCATTGTAAGAGTTATTAGCCAGGACTTTGCAGCTGTGATGGCAGCTCATAACAGTTTTAAGGATACAAAATGAATGTTGGTAAATCAGTAGCATTATGATATGTTTGTCTAGTGAGATAAGAGATGCCTTGACACAACTTTATTCGATTAGAGTAAGTGATACTGACAGGGTTATTCGGAGAGCGTGAAAAACAGGAGAATGACTGGAGAATGGCTGGTGAATGAAAAATTCTAGGTCAAATAGCCAAACCAGAAAAATTCTCCCTTTCATCTCACTTTCCAAATCGGCTATTTTGACCTAGAAATTTTCATTCTCTCAGTCATTCTCCAGTCATTCTCCTGCTTTTCACGCTCTCTGAATAACCCTGTGAGACATGGGTGTGTGCACTAGGTGTTCCTGGTGTGACCAGGCACACTTTAATGTTGGATGAGAGGTCCTCTTCACTAGGGATGAGCTGTTCGGTTCAATCGGTTCGGAGTTCGCATCGAACATAGCCTGTTTGTTTGTTCGTGAACTACGAACATTTCCGGGTGTTCGCCGCGTGTTCGCCCACAATGCACCACAATAGTCCACAATGCACTTTCCAACTGGCCTGAAGCTCGTAATTGACTACAGCCTTGCACCTGACCACAGGTCTGGTGCAAGACAGGTTCAACAGTATGCCAATCACGGCTCAGAGTCCTGATTGGGCAAATTTTGCCCAATCACGGGCTCACAGAGCTAAGTCCCGCAGCACACTATATAAGGTTTCCACGCACCGCTTCAGCATGCATTTGAGAGGAGATTTCATAGGAGATTGTTGTTGTGTGTTCTTACTGATGGTCTGCCACGCTACTGGGGGGGTCTCATTTCTACCAAATATCTGGGAATTGAGGTGATGTGTGTCTTGTCACTGCCAGCAAGTATTTTGGGGGTCACAAATTTCTACTAACATTTGGGAATTGAGGTGATCATCTGTGTCTTGTCACTGCCAGCAAGTATTTTGGGGCTCACTAATTTCTACAAAACATTTGGGAATTGAGGTGATCTGTGTCTTGTCACTGGCTGCCAGCAAGTATTTTGGTGATCAAAAAAATTTCTACAAAACATTTGGGAATTGAGGTGATGTTCTGTATCTTGTCACTGCCAGCAATTATTTTGGGGGTCACTAATTTCTACAAAACATTTGGGAATTGAGGTGATCTGTGTATTGTCACACAGCCAGTACCAAGCAGTATTTTGGGGCTCACTAATTTCTAAAAAACATTTGGGAATTGAGGTGATCTGTGTCTTGTCACACAGCCAGTACCACGCAGTTTTTTGGGGCTCACTAATTTCTACAAAATATTTGGGAATTGTTATAATCCGTGTGTTCTCACTGGCTGCCACCCATCAGGGGGTCTCACTGATTTATAGGAGGTTTCTGAGACTTGTAATCTGTGGCTTCTCACTGCCACCCATCAAGGGGTCTCACTGATTTATAGGAGGTTTCTGAGATTTGTAATCTGTGTCCTCTCACTGCCACCCATCAAGGGGTCTCACTGATTTATAGGAGGTTTCTGAGATTTGTAATCTGTGTCTTCTCACTGCCACCCATCAAGGGGTCTCACTGATTTATAGGAGGTTTCTGAGATTTGTAATCTGTGGCTTCTCACTGCCACCCATCAAGGGGTCTCACTGATTTATAGAAGGTTTCTGAGATTTGTAATCTGTGGCTTCTCACTGCCAACCATCAAGGGGTCTCACTGATTTATAGGAGGTTTCTGAGACTTGTAATCTGTGGCTTCTCACTGCCACCCATCAGGGGGTCTCACCGATTTATAGGAGGTTTCACTGCCACCCATCAAGGGGTCCCACATACTTGTAGCAGATTTATGCAAATTGTAATTTGTGTCTTCTCACTTCCACCCATCAGGGGGTCACACTGATTTATAGGAGGGAATTGTAATCTATGTCATGTCACTGGCTGCCAGCTATCAGGGTGTCTCACTGAGTTATACCAGAGTTCTGTAAATCTTTAATCTTTATACCAGAGTTGAATCCGAGTTCTGTATATATTTAATCTATATATCACTCACCATATCTGAAAGAACAAAAAGGAAAGGTAGACGCTCCCAGACACAGATAAGAGGGCAAGCAGCCCCTGTTTCGGGAGGCTGTGCCTCTGGTCGTGGTGGACGTGGTGCATCCTCTGCAGGAGCACGCTTGTCCATTCTAACTGGTGCTGGCCGTCTTAAGCAGCAGCAACATACAGAGGACTTGGTGGATTGGCTAACCAGGCCATCCTCATCCTCTGAGTCCTCTGCCAGCCAGGCTTGTAGTTCTTTACAGTCCACCTTAGCTGCCAAAACATCTAATGCAGCCTCCATGTCCACAGCTACTCCTGCCGTAGCCTCACTATCACACATGGAGGAGTCAGCTGAATTGTTTGACTACAATGACAGTGACATGCTGCTTGAGGATGCGCAGCAAGTACAGTGCTCTGATTCAATCTCTGAGGTTGAGGAAGGGAGTATAATCAACCTAGAGGAAGGGGGTGCCAGTGATGACACACAAATAACTGGCACTCATATTGCCCCAGCAGCTGCAGCATACTGCCAAGTTGGCTCCAGTGACGAGGAGATAGGGGATGATGATGACAATGATGATGAGGTCACTGACTCCAACTGGGTGCCTGATCGAACAGAGGAATCAAGTGAGGAGGAGGGGAAGGAGGAGGAGGAGGCACAGCAAACACGAGGCACAACATCCTCTATGACCAACCGTAGCACTAGCCAGTCCAAGGCATCAGATGTCAGCGCTGCTCAGGTGCAGAGCGCTGTTGTCTCAAAGCACACATGCAGGAACTCTGTTGTCTGGGAGTTCTGTAAGAAATGTGCAGCAGAGCTCACGTTGCTATTTGTAATCTATGTCAGATGAGGTTTAAGCGTGGGAAAGACACCAGACGCTTGGGTACCACGTGCTTGAGGCGACATATGAACACCTGCCACACATCCCGTTGGCGCAAAACATTGCGTAGGTCCTCCTCCTCCTCATCTGTCTCTACCCCCACTGTATGTCCAGCCATGTCATTGCCTACAACCTCCACTGACCGGGATAATGCTACAGTAATGGATGTACCAGGTCTTTCCTCACAATGTGACATCATCCCATCAGCTGAAGATTTATGCAGTCAGATTACATTGCCGCAGCTGCTGCAGCGTAAGAAAAAATATAGTCTCAACCTTCCCCAAGCACAGCGTCTAAATGCCAGCTTAGCAAAATTACTCGCATTGCAGCTGCTGCCTTTCCAGCCGGTGGACTCTGCTCCCTTCCGTGAATTTGCTGAATGTGCTGTACCACAGTGGCAGGTTCCAAAACACCATTACTTATCACGCAAGGCCATTTCAGCACTTTACCAGCACGTGGAAGACAATGTTATCCAGTCATTGGGAAAGGCAGTCAGCAACAAGGTGCATGTGACTTTAGACACGTGGTCCAGCAAGCATGGAGAGGGCCGTTACATTTCCTTCACGATACACTGGGTAACTCTGATTTCAGCTGGGAGGGATCCAAGACGGGGCTCTGTGCTGGAGCTTTATCATCCACCACGCCTCCAGAAAGCTGCTTGTATGAGGTCTGTCTGCTCCACCACCACAACCTCTACCTCTTCCTCCTCCTCCTCCTTCTGTGTCTCTGGCGAAGTGGCAGTTAAACCGACACCTGACAGGGTCTACGCAATGGCTCAAGCAAAAAGAAGCCATACTGTGCCTGAGCTGGTTTGTTTAGGGGACAGGAGCCACACCGGGCCAGAAATTCTGTCAGCTCTGCAGGGCCAGGTGCAGAGATGGTTAACACCATGCCAGCTTCAGCTGGGAATGATCGTCTGTGATAATGGTAGCAACCTTCTCTCCGCCCTACGCAAGGGTAAATTGATGCATGTACCATGCCTAGCACATGTCGTAAATCTAGTGGTACATCGTTTCCTAACCAAGTACCCAGGGCTGCCAGAGCTTCTCAGCCAGGCCAGAAAAGTCTGCAGCCACTTCAGGCGGTCATTCCCAGCAAGCGTTCGCCTGGCAGAAATTCAAAGAGAATTCCACCTTCCCACAAACCGTCTGATCTATGACATGCCCACCAGGTGGAACTCGACATTTGCAATGCTGCAGCGTCTGCACAAGCAGCAGAGGGCCATCAATGAGTACCTGCGTGAGTATGGCACAAGGAAAGGTTCAGGTCAACTTGTTCCCCCCCCGCAGTGGCTGATGATCAAGGATGCATGCACTGTACTGTCACCATTTGAGGAGGCAACGAGGATGGTGAGCAGGGACAGTGCATGCATCAGTGACACAATTCCTTTACTGTTCCTGCTGGAGCACACTCTGCGGGGAATTATAGATGTGGCTCTAGAGGCAGAGCAGCGGGAGGAAGAGGAGGCCTTCCCTAGCTCTCAAGGCCCCAGTCTTTCCGCAGACAGCATTCCAGCGGGTCCTCCTCAGATCAGACAGGAGGAGGATGAGGAGGAGGAATATTTAAGTAGTGGGGGCATTGAAGGTGGGGATTCCTCAAGGGAGTGTTGTGTGTGCCCAGTGGCGTCGCTACGTGGGGGCGGGGGGTGCGGCCCGCACCAGGTGACACCCGCCCTTAGGGTGACACCGTCACCCTAAGGGCGGGTGTCTCACCCTGCGCCGTGTTTTCGCTCCCTGCGAGCGATGATGCTATGCAGCTTCAGCACTCGCCTGGGGGAAAAATGTCACCAGCCAATCGCGGCTGGTCACGTGGCTCCCCCAGGCGAGCGCCCCCAAGCTGCACGCCGCCGGAAGCTCAGAGGGAGCGAACACGCGGCGCAGGAGGTGAGCTGGGGCATATCCATGTGCTAGGCCATTATCCATGAGGTGGGCCATATCCATGAGCTGCTGGGGCATATCCATGAGCTGGGGCAAATCCATGAGCTGGGGCATATCTATGAGCTGGGGCAAATCCATGAGCTGGGGCATATCCATGAGCTGCTGGGGCATATCCATGTGCTGGGGCATTATCCATGAGCAGTGGTGTCGCTACGTGGGGGTGGGGGGTGCGGCCTGCACCAGGTGACACCCGCCCTTAGGGTGACACCGTCACCCTAAGGGCAGGTGTCTCCCCCTGCGCCGTGTGTTTGCTCCCTGCGAGCGTCGAAGCTATGCAGCTTCGGCGCTCGCCTGGGGGAAACACGTCACCAGCCAATCGCGGCTGGTCACGTGGCTCCCTCAGGCGAGCGCCCAAGCTGCATGCCGCCGGAAGCTCAGAGGGAGCGAACACGCGGCGCAGGAGGTGAGCTGGAGCATATCCATGTGCTGGGCCATTATCCATGAGGTGGGGCATATCCATGAGCTGCTGGGGCATATCCATGAGCTGGGGCAAATCCATGAGCTGGGCCATATCCATGAGCTGGGGCAAATCCATGAGCTGGGGAAAATCCATGAGCTGGGGCATATCCATGAGCTGGGGCAATTCCATGAGCTGGGGCATATCCATGAGCTGCTGGGGCAGTATCCATAAACTGGGGCAAATCCATGAGCTGCCTCGGCATATCCATGAGCTGGGGCATTATCCATGAGCAGTGGTGTTGCTACGTGGGGGTGGGGGGTGCGGCCCGCACCAGGTGACACCCGCCCTTAGGATGACACCGTCACCCTAAGGGCGGGTGTCTCACCCTGTGCCGCATGTTCACTCCCTGTGAGCGTCGAAGCTATGCAGCTTCGGCGCTCGCCTGGGGGAAACACGTCACCAGCCAATCGCGGCTGGTCACGTGGCTCCCCCAGGTGAGCACCCAAGCTGCACGCTGCCGGAAGCTCAGAGGGAGCGAACACGTGGCGCAGGAGGTGAGCTGGGGCATATCCATGTGCTGGGCCATTATCCATGAGGTGGGGCATATCCATGAGCTGCTTGGGCATATCCATGAGCTGGGGCAAATCCATGAGCTGGGCCATATCCATGAGCTGGGGCATATCCATGAGCTGGGGCAAATCCATGAGCTGGGGCATATCCATGAGCTGGGGCAAATCCATGAGCTGGGGCATATCCATGAGCTGCTGGGGCAGTATCCATAAGCTGGGGCAAATCCATGAGCTGCTGGGGCATATCCATGAGCTGGGGCATTATCCATGAGCAGTGGTGTTGCTACGTGGAGGTGGGGGGTGCGGCCTGCACCAGGTGACACCCGCCCTTAGGGTGACACGTCACCCTAAGGGCAGGTGTCTCACCCTGCGCCGCGTGTTCACTCCCTGTGAGCGTCAAAGCTATGCAGCTTTGGTGCTCGCCTGGGGGAAACACGTCACCAGCCAATCGCGGCTGGTCACGTGGCTCCCCCAGGCGAGCGCCCAAGCTGCACGCTGCCGGAAGCTCAGAGGGAGTGAACACGCGGCGCAGGAGGTGAGCTGGGGCATATCCATGTGCTGGGCCATTATCCATGAGGTGGGGCATATCCATGAGCTGCTGGGGCATATCCATGAGCTGGAGCAAATCCATAAGCTGGGCCATATCCATGAGCTGGGGCATATCCATGAGCTGGGGCATATCCATGAGCTGGGGCAAATCCATGAGCTGGGGCATATCCATGAGCTGGGGCAAATCCATGAGCTGGGGCATATCCATGAGCTGCTGGGACAGTATCCATGAGCTGGGGCAAATCCATCAGCTGCCTCGGCATATCCATGAGCTGGGGCATTATCCATGAGCTGGGGCATTATCCATGTGCTGGGGCATATCCATGAGCTGGGGAAAATCCATGAGCTGGGGCATATCCATGAGCTGGGGCAAATCCATGAGCTGGGGCATATCCATGAGCTGGGGCAAATCCATGAGTTGCTGGGGCAGTATCCATGAGCTGGGGCAGTATCCATGAGCTGGGGCAGAAACCATGAGCTGCTGGGGCATATCCATGAGCTGCTGGGGCATATCCATGAGCTGCTGGGGCATTATCCATGAGCTGGGGCATATCCATGAGCTGGGGCAGTATCCATGTGCTGGGGCAGTATCCATGTGCTGGGTCATATCCATGAGCTGGGGCAAATCCATGAGCTGGGTCAAATCCATGAGCTGGGTCAAATCCATGAGCTGCTGGGGCAGTATCCATGAGCTGCTGGGGCATATCCATGAGCTGCTGGGGCATATCCATGAGCTGCTGGGGCATATCCATGTTCTGGGGCATATCAATGAGCTTGGGCAAATCCATAAGCTGGGGCATATCCATGAGCTGGGGCAGTATCCATGAGCTGCTGGGGCAGTATCCATGAGCTGGGGCAAATCCATGAGTTGGGGCAGTATCCATGAGCTGGGGCATATCCATGAGCTGGGGCCATTATCCATGAGCTGCTTGGGCATATCCATGAGTTGGGGCAGTATCCATGAGCTGGGGCATATCCATGAGCTGGGGCATATCCATGAGCTTCTGGGGCAAATCCATGAGCTGGGGTAGTATCCATGAGCTGGGGAAAATCCATGAGTTGAGGCAGTATCCATGAGCTGCTGGGGCATATCCATGAGCTGGTGGGGCATATCCATGAGCTGGGGCATTATCCATGAGCTGGGGCCATTATCCATGAGCTGCTGGGGCATATCCATGAGTTGGGGCAGTATCCATGAGCTGGGGCATATCCATGAGCTGGGGCCATTATCCATGAGCTGCTGGGGCATATCCATGAGTTGGGGCAGTATCCATGAGCTGGGGCATATCCATGAGCTGGGGCATATCCATGAGCAGCTGGGGCAAATCCATGAGCTGGGGCAGTATCCATGAGCTGGGGCATATCCATGTGCTGGGGCAGTATCCATGAGCTGGGGCATATCCATGTGCTGGGGCAGTATCCATGAGCTGGGGCATATCCATGAGCTGGGGCAAATCCATGAGCTGGGGCAGTATCCATGAGCTGGGGCAGTTTCCATGAGCTGGGGCAGTATATCCATGAGCTGGGGCAGTATATCCATGAGCTGCTGGGGCATATCCATGAGCTGGGGCATTATCCATGAGCTGGGGCATTATCCATGTGCTGGGGCAATATCCATGAGCTGGGGCATATCCATGAGCTGGGGCATGTCCATGAGCTGGGGCAGTATATCCATGAGCTGCTGGGGCATATCCATGAGCTGGGGCATTATCCATGAGCTGGGGCATATCCATGAGCTGGGGCAATATCAATGAGAGGAGCTGGGGGCATAGTCATGAGAGGAGCTGGGGCAAAATCCATTAGAGGAACTGGGGCATTATCCCTGAGAGCAGCTGGGGCATTATCCATGAGAGCAGCTGGGGCAGTATATCCATGAGAGGAGCTGGGGCAGTATATCCATGAGAGGAGCTGGGGCAAAATCCATGAGAGGAGCTGGGGCAAAATCCTTGAGAGGAGCTGGGGCAATATCCATGAGAGGAGCTGGGGCAAAATCCATGTGATCTGGGGCATTATCCATGTGTGCTGGGGGCAGTATCCATGTGTGCTTGGGGCAGTATCCATGTGTGTTGGGGGCATATCCATGAGAGCTGGAGCTATATCCTTGTGTGAGCTGGTCTGGGGCAATATATCCATGTGTGAGCTGGTCTGGGGCAATATATCCATGTGTGAGCTGAGGTGCAATATATCCATATGTGAGCTGAGGCGCAATATATCCATATGTGAGCTGGGGCAATATATATCCATGTGTGAGCTGCTGGGGGCAATATATAATTGTGAACTGGGGCAATATATCCATATGTGAGCTGGGGGCAATATATATCCATGGGTGAGCTGCTGGGGGCAATATATCCAGAGCTGCTGGGGGCAATATATATCCATGTGTGCTTTCACTGCCTTTGAAGAGGCATCGCACTTGCTGGCAGTTGGCAAAAAGTTGTGTGAGCATATGAGAGGGCTCCACAGCAAAAAACCTCACAGTAATAAGCGCTGTGTGTATGAGCATTCAGTGTTATATGGGAGTACTGATTTAGGAGTAAGAGTAGTTAAAAAAAATCCGTAAAACTCGGGGGGGGTGACACCATAAGTTACCGCACCGGGTGACACCAACCCTAGTGACGCCACTGTGTGTGCCCAGAAACACAAGGGCTAGTGCGTAGCTGGGAGGGGGCAGTGCACGATACGGTCATCCTCATTGACCAGGAAGACTCAGAAGCTAATGCCACCTGCAACCTACACTGCATGGGCTCCCTTATAATGGTTGGCAACCCTTCTTGATCCACGATACAAGGGTAAAGTTTCAGAGCTCATCCTCCCCGCACAGAGGGAGCACAGGATGAAAAAACTTGAGGATGCTCTCAAGCGACACTTGTGTAACACCTTTCCAGGCACTGGTAGGTTACCAAGTGCTGACACAGGTGCTTCTGAGGCTGCGGATAATCAGAGGAATAGTGGTGAAGGCCAGGGCCACTTGACCGATGCATTTTTAAATTTTTTTAGTCCACGACGCCCAGGGACATCAAATGTAGGCACCCATTGCCAGCGTCTTCACCATATGGTGCAGGATTACCTAGGGGCAAGGGCAGACCTGGGTACCTTTCCAGCAGATGATCCACTGGCTTACTGGGTGTTGAGATTGGATCACTGGCCAGAACTTAGCCAATATGCTATGCAGCTACTAGGTTGCCCTTCATCTAGCGTGCTTTCCGAAAGGACGTTCAGTGCCGCTGGAGGTTTTGTCACAGAAAAAAGAGTGCGTCTGTCCACCGACTCTGTAGACCGGCTGACATTTATAAAAATGAATCAGTTCTGGATCAGCAGCTATCAATCCACTGATGCTGAAGTAATGGAATAGATCGGGGATGTCCTCTTCTGCATTCACAAAACCTCCAGCACTGAACTCTTCCACAATACCACAAAAGGGTTACGGTGTGAAGGCACTTGCTGCCATGAAAGGCACAATATTTGGCTGCACTGACACCTGTGCCAGATTTATATCATTTTAATTTTTTGAACCGCAGGGTCCAACCCTGCACTCTTCCACAATACCACAGAGGGGTTACTGTATGATGATACTTGCTGGCCTGGCAGTCTTGCACCAAAGGCAGAATATCTGGGTGCATTGACGCCTTTACCAGAATCATATCTGATACCACAAAAGGGTTACGGTGTGAATGCACTTGCTGCCATGAAAGGCACAATATTTGGCTACACTGACGCCTGTGCCAGATTTATATCATTTTAATTTTTTGAACCGCATGTTTCACCCCTGCACTCTTCCACAATACCACAGAGGGGTTACTGTGTGAATGCACTTGCTGGCCTGATACCAAAAGCACAAAAACTGGGTGCATTGACGCCTTTACCAGATTCATATCTTTTTAATATAGGACCACAAGGTCCACCCCTGCATTCTTCCACAATACTACAGAAGGGTTACTGTATGATGATACTTGCTGGCCTGGCAGTCTGGCACCAAAAGCACAATATCTGGGTGCACTGACGCCCATTACCAGATTCATATCTTTTTAATATAGGACCACAAGGTCCACCCCTGCATTCTTCCACAATACTACAGAGTGGTTATTACTGTATGATGATACTTGCTGGCCTGGCATTCTGGCACCAAAAGCACAATATCTAGGTGCACTGATGCCTTTACCAGATTCATATCTTTTTAATATAGGACCGCAAGGTCCACCCCTGCATTCTTCCACAATACTACAGAAGGGTTACTGTATGATGATACTTGCTGGCCTGGCAGTCTGGCACCAAAAGCACAATATCTGGGTGCACTGACGCCCATTACCAGATTCATATCTTTTTAATATAGGACCACAAGGTCCACCCCTGCATTGTTCCACGATACTACAGAGTGGTTATTACTGTATGATGATACTTGCTGGCCTGGCATTCTGGCACCAAAAGCACAATATCTGGGTGCACTGATGCCTTTACCAGATTCATATCTTTTTAATATAGGACCGCAAGGTCCACCCCTGCATTCTTCCACAATACTACAGAGGGGTTACTGTATGATGGTACTTGCTGGCCTGGTAGTCTGGCACCAAAGGCACAATATCTGGGTGCACTGACGCCTTTACCAGATTCATATCTTTTTAATATAGGACTGCATGGTCCACCTCTGCACTCTTCCACAATACTACAGAGGGGTTACTGTATGATGATACTTGCTGGCATGGCAGTCTGGCACCAAAGGCACAATATCTGGGTGCACTGACGCCCATTACCAGATTCATATCTTTTTAATATAGGACTGCAAGGTCCACCCCTGCATTCTTCCACAATACTACAGAGGGGTTACTATATGATGGTACTTGCTGGCCTGGCACCAAAGGCACAATATTTGGGTGCACTGCCACTGACGCTTGTATCAGATTCATATCCTCAGAGGGGTTACTGTGTGACGGCACTGTTGCCGACGCTAAAGGCCAATTTTAAAGCACCTATAGTTACTTTCATCCAAAGCCTGCATAAGTTTCACCACAATTTAGCCAAAAAATCACTAAACTTTTTCTGCGTGTCCGAATATGTCTCCTCTTTTCATACAGACTGCCGCTCCAAGCAGTTGTTTATGGATAGATTAAAGGAAAACCATTTACCGTCATTTGAAATGTAATTTTATGGTTTTTACATATTTCTATACATCCTAGAAATACGCCACTTCACAGGCAGGTTATTGGGACCTCCTAGGCACGATATTTGAAGGAATTTTTCGTTTTTATTTTTAACCCTTATTTCATGGAAAACTCACTGTCCCTTTAAAAACGTTTTTTTTTTAACTTTTTGTCCTTGTTTCCTGTCCCCCAGGGCACTACCCGGACCCCCATACACCTTTTATGGCAAATATCTAGCTTTTATGCCCTCTTGGAGGGCACTCAAATCAAATTTTGAGTCCCATTGACTTGCATTGAGTTCGAGTTCGAGTTCGAATGCGAACCGAACTCGGGGGTGTTCGGCTCATCCCTACTCTTCACTTTACATTGACATTTTAGATGTCCCTAGTATGTAATCTCCCACCTGGACTATTGCAACAACCTCCTGACAGGCACTTCTATCTCCCGCCTCTCCCCTTGCAGTCCATCCAAAACACATCAGCCCGGCTTATCCATTTCACCCATCGCTCAGTCTCGGCCGCTCCTTTCTGTGAATCCCTGTACTGGCTACCCATCCACAGCGGAATCAAATTCAAACTATTCACACTGACCTACAAACCCTCACTAACGTCGCTCCTCACTACCTGTCCTCACTAATCCCCAAAATCCACCCCAGCCCCCCCCCTAAGATTCAACAATGTCCTGCTCCTGGCACCCTCCACCATTATCTATTCACATGCCAGATTGCAGGACTTTTCTTGTGTGGCGCCGACCCTATGGAATGCGCTTCCTCACAATATCATACTGTCCCCAATCTGGCTTCATTTAAATGCTCCCTAAAGACCCTTCTGTTTAGGCAAGCCTACCAACTCACTCCATAACAAAACATCCAAACGACCCAGGTCCTCCTCACCTCTCCCTGCATTAACATCTCCTCACTGATGGTAAGTTTCCACGGGAATAGGGCCCTCATGTCCTCCTGTATCTGTTGGCAAAATACTGACCTGACTCCTTTATGTATGTAAAATTGTCCTGTCTTTACCCATTGCACCTTTTGTACAGCGCTGCGTAATGTGTTGGCATTTAATTAATAATAATAATGGTGATGTTGAATACTTAGCAAACAAACTGACTGCATCTCTGATTACAGGTTTGTTATTTCTAATGAAATATGTGTATTTTGTGCAAAATCTTCTAAAATGTTTTCAGCTAATAAATGTTTCATGGACACACACTAAATGTAATGGGCTACAAACGTCAGTGTACTGAGAGATCGTATTTAAGGAATACAATTGACAGCGGATATAAATAAATTATATGCGATAAATTATGTCCTTTTGTTCACCATTTTTAATTTCATTTGACAGAAAACACAGAACATAGAATCAATGATATACAATTTGGAAAATCAGACATACTCACAATGTGGCCCTTACCACAAGAATGGGATCCTTGAAGAATAAGTACGGTGGAGGCATTTAGAAATGACAACTGAAGGCTGAATCAGTATTTTGTTTATTTTGTTTGTTTGCAACAATAAGATATATTTGGACATTTCTTAAATATTTTATGTGATGTTTTACACAAATTGTAAAGACATATTATACCTCTTACAGAGACCTGGACAGGTTCATAGCACAAAGAATAGAAAGAATCTAATTCTCTATCGGGGTTGCCTCTACTCCGTCCCTCCTGGTTTCCTCCACCCCCCTTCTCTTCTGTGGAACTTGTAGAAAGGTCAGTCAGGCACCCCCGTAATGATTCCGTTGTCCAGACGTTTGCAATCCAACCCCCTTGACCCTACCATTCCTTTCTCCCTCCCCCCACTTTACCCCCTTTTCTTTCTCTCTCTTTTACTATTATTATTATTATTATTGTCATCATTTATATAGCGCCAACAGTTTCTGCATCGCTTTACAATAACCAAAGGGAACGAAATACATATAAACGGACATAGGATGGAAACAAGAGGTGTAGAGGGCCCTGCTCATAGGATCTTACACTCTAGAGGGAATTGGGTTGAGGAAGACAAGAGGAAATTGCACTAGATAACATGATCATTAGTGCCAGTGGTTCGGGAATAGTGGGTCCACAGAAGCGGCTTCAATCAAGTGTGAGTAGGTGAGCAGAGGCATGAGTTGCATCAGTGATGCGGTATGCTAATCTGAAGAGATGGGTTTTGAGGGATTTCTTGAATGCCTAAAGGCCAGGGGAGAGTTTGATAGGGCGAGGCAAGTCATTCCACAGGACTGGAGCTGCCCTTGAGAAGTCTTGGAGGCGAGAGTTGGCCGTGCGTGTGTAGACCGATGACAGGTGTAGATCGCCTGCTGAACGGAGTTGTCTAGATGGGACATGCTTGTGGAGTAACGAAGACATGTAGGGGGGGGTTGAGTTATTGAGTGATTTGAACGTGAGCATCAGTATTTTAAACTGTATCCTGAAACGTACAAGAAGCCAATGAAGGGACCAGCAGAGGGGGGAGGTACGCGAGGTGCGTTTAGTGAGAAAAATAAGCCTGGCCCCTGCATTCATTACAGATTACAAAGGGGTGATACGGGAGTTGGAAGGCCAATAAGGAGCGAGTTGCAGTAGTCAAGAGCATGAACCAGCACTTTTGTGGTATCTTGTGTCAGAAAGGGGCGGACACGGGCAATGTTTTTGAGTTGAAAATAACAGGATTTGGTCACTGTCTGGATGTGGGAAGAGAATGTTAGGTCAGAGTCAAAAGTGATGCCAAGGCAGCGAGCTTGGGGTGTTGGGCTAATGGGTGTTCCATTTACTCGTAGAGAGATAGGTGGTATTGTGTTCTTCTTGGAGGGAGGAATGACCAGAATTTCAGTTTTGGCAAGATTGAGTTTAAGGAAGCGGGAAGCCATCCAATTTGAGACAGCGGTGAGACAGTCAGTGACTCGATCCAGGAGACCTGGAGAGAGGTCAGGGGAGGAGAGATAAATTTGGGTGTCATCAGCGTATAGGTGGTACTGGAATCCAAAGGAGCTGATCAGTTTCTATAGGGAGGCAGTGTAGACTGAAAAAAGTAGAGGGCCCAGTACTGAACCTTGGGGCACCCCAACAGAGACAGGCTGACGGGAGGAGGTACTTCCAGCAAATGAGACACTAAACGATCGTTGGGACAGGTAGGAAGCGAAACCATGAAAGAACAGAACCTTGAAGGCCTATATCACTAAGAGTTTGACGGAGGATTGAGTGGTCAACTGTATCAAAGGCGGCAGAGAGGTCAAGAAGGATCAGCAGTGAATAACACTCTCCTCTTTTCCCCCTTTTCCTTCTCTCTCTCCCCCCTCTTCTCTTTCCACTCCAACCCTAATCTCTTTTGTATGTTATTTCTTTCCTTTGGTTACTGTAGCCCCTCTCTACAGGTTCTACCCCAAATTGGTTACGTTGTTGACTCTGCACACATTCGCACAGGTGATATATTTTGTACGTTATGTTCTTGACCATTCTGCTACCATCACTGATTATCTTTTTACAATGTCACCATTTATATAAGTTTTCTGGTTTCACTCTTCTATGTAAAAATGTTGCATAAAGATTAATAGGTTCACTTTAAAATTCAAACCAGTCTTTGACCTCAGCTTTAATTTTATAACATTAGACTCATTTAGATGATAAGTATCAAATTCGGGCCCAGACAGACCATCGGGCATACCGGGCATTTGCCTGGTAGGCCACCAACCTTAATGGCCGGTCGTCTGTTCGAGAGCAGGCCTTCAGTTATTGGAGTCCTCTCAGGGGACTGCCACTGGCAAGAGGTGGCTCTCTAATTAGATGAGTTAGGTGGCTGCGCCTGCCTAACCTGCTGTCACGGTGGGTCAGGGGATGGGGCGCCTGGCAGCAGCTTCCTCGCTGCTCGCTGGCCAGGCGCCGAATGTTAACGCTTCCGGGTGCGCTCACGTGGGACGCCGAGGGGCGGGGCCTGGCGTTATGACGCGGACCCGCCGGGTTTAAAACCCAGTCTCACCATTACACCGGTGCCCTGACGTGGTATTCACCTCCCGCAGAGCTCTTGTGAATTTTGGCAATTACCTGTGTATGACTCTTGGCTTTGGCAAACGAACCCTCCTGTGTATAACCCTTGGCATTGGCAAACGAACCCTCCTGTGTATAACCCTTGGCATTGGCAAACGAACCCTCCTGTGTATGACCCTTGGCATTGGCAAACGAACCCTCCTGTGTATGACCCTTGGCATTGGCAAACGTACCCTCCTGTGTATGACCCTTGGCATTGGCAAACGAACCCTCCTGTGTATGACTCTTGGCATTGGCAAACGAACCCTTCTGTGTATAACCCCAGGTATTGGCATTTACTCTGCTCTAGGTTCTGCCCTTAACGTTGGTACCGAGGTCAGTCTATGTGGCACCCTAAGCACACATCAGATTACCTCTGCTATTACTAAAGTCCTAGGGAGGACTTGTGATCTGTTCTGTACCCCTGTCTGGTATTTCCCTTTCTTTATCTGTTACCTGCTTAATTGTCTATATAGCTTTGCCGACCATTCAAGGATCGGAAGAGTAGAAAGTGAGCTACATAAAGAGATCAATATCTTGGTAGTCAGAAGGATTCGTGACAATACTCTATTCCATACCTCTGTCTGGTGTTACCCCTTGTTTATCTGTTGTCTGGTTAATTGTCTTTCTAGTTTTGCCGACCATTCAAGGATCGGAAGGGTAGAGAGCGGTCTGCGTAAAGGGACCACACTTTTGGTAATCAGAGGGATCCGTGACATTACGTCAGGGCCAATGGATCCCGCAGACCTCTCTAACCAGCTGGCACGTATCGCAGCCAGACAAGAGGAACAGGACCATATGATGGACCAGATTTCTCTCGCTCTGCAAACCCTGTTAAATCGGTCCAATACAGGTACCACAAACCCTCCAGATCCAGTATTACCTAGGGTCAGTTCCGTCCCCCCTGAAGGACATAGGCTTAGTATGAAGGCACCCCTACGCTATGATGGTACACCAAGCCTATGTCGGGGTTTTTTGACTCAACTCGAGATCTTGTTTGAGAACAATCCAGGTTCTTGTATGTCTGATAAAGCCAAAGTAGGATATCTGATTAATCATTTAACAGAAAAAGCTTTATTGTGGGCTACGCCGTTATGGGAAAATAAGAAACCCATCATTTATGACTATGAGGGTTTTACCTTTGAGTTAAAACGTACCTTTGATCCCTCTAGAAGGGCTACCAATGCGGGTAGGTCCTTGTTTCACATCAAACAAGGTAATAAGAGGGTCGCCGACTATGCCATAGAGTTTAAGACTTTGACTTCTGAGGTACTTTGGCCGAACGACGTTTTCACCTTAGCCTTTACCGAAGGCTTGAACGAGGCTTTTATGTTTGAGCTGGCTCCCTTAAAATTACCAGAAAGTCTGGACCACCTGATAGATTTCTGTATAGCCATGGACGATCAAATCAGGGAAAGGAGACACCCCAGAGATAGACCCAGAAGGGTCTTGCCTCCTTTACCCTCGTTACCCAGACACACCAGTACGTCAGGTGGTTCGGAGAATGTGACAATAGAGTTGCCAGTCGTTGAAACCATGCAAATAGGGAAGACAGGTATTTCAGAAGCAGAAAGAGCGCACAGAAGAGAAAAGGGGCTCTGCTTCTATTGTGCAGGGGCAGATCACTTCCGCCTTCAATGTCCTCAGAGACCCAGGGTTAGCAGGGCTGAACATAGCAAAAAAGGATTCAGAACAGGAAACACCCAGGTTATCGGTTCTCTGTATGCCTCCTTTGTGGATAATGAGAAAAAGAAATCCAGGATTCTGTTACCGATCTCCCTAACCTGGGAGGGGGTTCACCTCAAGACTGAGGCGTTCTTAGACTCTGGGGCCTCAGGCAATTTTATGGATAAGAATTTTGCTGCCAAAAACCTCCTACCTCTGGTTCTCAAGGAAAGACCTCTAATGGTGGAGGCCATAGATGGTAAACCCCTGTCATGTCCACATATCACTCACGACACAGTCGATGTATGTATGAAAACAGGAGTTTTGCACCAGGAAACAATAAGATTTCAAATTATTGAATCACCCTCATGTCCTGTCGTTCTTGGGTTTCCATGGCTAACAGAGCACAACCCAGTTGTCGATTGGGTCCAGAGAGACATAAAATGTTGGGGTCAGACTTGTCAGTCTAGGTGCCTAGGCAGAGTCAATGTGATTGGTAGCCTCAATATTGCCACAGCCCCTCCTTTGTCCACAGAGGTCCCTGAATGTTACCTGGCATTAAAGGAGGTGTTCTCTAAAGCCAGGACTGAGGTCCTACCACCACATCGTCCATATGACTGTGCCATTGATTTACTCCCCGGTACGATGCCTCCTAGGGGTCACGTATATCCTTTATCACAAAGAGAGAACGACATTATGGAGGAATACATAAGGGAGAATCTGGAACGAGGATTCATTAGACGGTCCTCCTCTCCAGCAGGAGCAGGTTTCTTTTTTGTTTCCAAGAAAGAGGGAGATCTGCGACCTTGCATCGATTATAGGGGTTTGAATAGGATCACTATAAGAAATGCATATCCCATACCTCTCATAACAGAATTGTTCGACCGATTAAAAGGGGCCCGTGTCTATACGAAGCTTGATTTACGCGGAGCGTACAACCTGGTCAGGGTTAAAAAGGGAGACGAATGGAAAACGGCTTTTAATACACGTAGCGGGCATTATGAAACCTGGTGATGCCTTTTGGGTTGTGTAATGCGCCAGCCGTCTTTCAGGACCTTATAAACGACACTCTAAGGGAATTTCTGCAAGAATTCGTCATAGTATATCTGGATGATATCCTGATATACTCTCCTGATGTGGACACTCATCATGTCCACGTGAAACAAGTCTTGAAAAAACTATTGAAGGCTGGATTGTACTGTAAGCTAGAAAAATGTCTATTCGACATAGTAACTGTGCAATTCCTTGGTTATATAATAACCCTGGGGGTTTTCAAATGGATCCTAAGAAGCTCTCAGCTATTCTTGACTGGCCTCTACCCCAAGGACTTAAAGCCATTCAGAGGTTTCTGGGGTTTACGAACTATTACCGAAGGTTCATTAAAGATTTTTCGGCCTTGGTGGCCCCCCTCACGGCTATGACAAAGAAAGGGGTGGGAAATCAGAAATGGACACCTCAAGCCACTCAAGCCTTTGAGGCACTAAAGCAAGCGTTCACTACTGCCCCTGTTCTCCGACATCCAGATCCGGCTCTGCCTTTCCAAGTAGAAGTTGACGCCTCCGAACTAGGTCTTGGTGCAGTCTTGTCCCAAAGGGAGGCTCCTGACAAACCCTTGCATCCATGCGGCTTCTATTCTCGGAAGTTGTCCCCGGCAGAGAAGAACTATGACATTGGAAATAGAGAATTGTTAGCAGTCATCGCGGCCTTGGCCGAATGGAGATACTTATTAGAGGGGTCTAAGGACCCCATCGTTATCATAACCGACCATAAGAATCTCACGTACATTGGAGATGCCAAACGTTTAAATTCCAGACAAGCGAGATGGTCATTGTTTCTTTCAAGTTTTAATTACGTGCTTACCTATAGACCTGGGTCCAGAAACATTAAAGCAGACGCATTGTCGAGACAGTATGAGTCCTATGAACATAATATCCAAGATCAGCATCCCATTGTACCCCAGGAAAGGATCATAGCCGCTACCACGATTAGTGTCTCGTCTCCTCTAATGAAAAGGTTGCAGACCGTCCAGGGCGCAGCTCCTGGGGGAAAACCTCCTGCGAGACTCTTTGTACCTGAGAACGAAAGAGAGGAAGTACTTAACATCTATCATGATAATAAAACTTCCGGGCATATGGGTATCACCAAGACTGTGTCTAGTATAAGTAAACTCCTCTGGTGGCCCACGTTGCGCCGAGATGTCAAAGATTACATTGCCATGTGCGAAGTGTGCACAAGGCAGAAAAGTCCCAAAACAGCACCCATTGGCTTACTCCAGCCTTTGCCGATCCCCGAACGACCCTGGTCACATGTAGCCATGGATTTTATAGTAGAGTTACCTGAGTCAAGAGGGAATACAGTGATACTTACGATCATAGATCGATTTTCCAAGATGGGCCACTATGTTCCTCTTCGGAAACTACCTTCGGCAGCTGAACTGGTGCCCATTTTCATTGCCAACGTGGTCCGCATACACGGTGTCCCCCTGGAGATTGTCTCTGATAGGGGGACCCAATTCATCTCCGGATTCTGGAGAGGGTTTTGTAAGAACGTGGGGATAGACCTCTCTTTCTCTTCGGCTTATCACCCCCAGACCAACGGAGCAGCAGAACGAGCAAACCAAAATATAGAGAAATATCTCAGGTGCTTTATCTCAGAACAACAAGATAACTGGTCAGACCTGCTACCATGGGCAGAATATGCTTTGAACAGCGCAGTGAGTGAATCCACAGGACATTCTCCTTTCTTCGCTGTTTATGGTTTTGATCCTCCCGTGCTCCCCGCCACGTTTCCTGCTTTAGATGAGCAACTGGCATCATTGAAAGAGACTTGGGGGAGAGTGAGACGGGCACTGGAGGAGAGTAGTGCCATCCAGAAAACTAAGGCCGACAGACACAGGAGGCAGGCACCCGTGTATCAAGTTGGGGACAGGGTTTGGCTGTCTTCACGTAACATCAAGCTCTTAGTGCCTTCCATGAAGTTGGCTCCTAGGTATATCGGCCCCTATAAGATTCTACGGCGACTCAACCCTGTCTCCTATGCTTTGGCGTTACCCCCCCATTTTAAGATACACAATGTATTCCATGTAAACCTTTTGAAGCCGTTGTTATGTAACCGGTACACCAAAGTCCATGCTCCACCGCCTCCTGTCTCTGTGGAGGGCGAGGAGGAGTTCGAAGTTAAGGCCATTCTGGGTGCCAGGATGTCTAGGGGGTCTTTGCAGTACTTGGTCGATTGGGTGGGTTACGGTCCGGAGGATCGTTCTTGGGTACCGGCTGCGGAAGTCCATGCTCCTAGGCTAGTGAAGGCCTTCTATTTGGCGCACCCCCGTGCCCCTGGGGGTCGTCCAGTGGCCGCCCCTGGAGGGGGGGTTCTGTCACGGTGGGTCAGGGGATGGGGCGCCTGGCAGCAGCTTCCTCGCTGCTCGCTGGCCAGGCGCCGAATGTTAACGCTTCCGGGTGCGCTCACGTGGGACGCCGAGGGGCGGGCCGGCGTTATGACGCGGACCCGCCGGGTTTAAAACCCAGTCTCACCATTACACCGGTGCCCTGACGTGGTATTCACCTCCCGCAGAGCTCTTGTGAATTTTGGCAATTACCTGTGTATGACTCTTGGCTTTGGCAAACGAACCCTCCTGTGTATAACCCTTGGCATTGGCAAACGAACCCTCCTGTGTATAACCCTTGGCATTGGCAAACGAACCCTCCTGTGTATGACCCTTGGCATTGGCAAACAAACCCTCCTGTGTATGACCCTTGGCATTGGCAAACGTACCCTCCTGTGTATGACCCTTGCATTGGCAAACGAACCCTCCTGTGTATGACTCTTGGCATTGGCAAACGAACCCTTCTGTGTATAACCCCAGGTATTGGCATTTACTCTGCTCTAGGTTCTGCCTTAACGTTGGTACCGAGGTCAGTCTATGTGGCACCCTAAGCACACATCAGATTACCTCTGCTATTACTAAAGTCCTAGGGAGGACTTGTGATCTGTTCTGTACCCCTGTCTGGTATTTCCCTTTCTTTATCTGTTACCTGCTTAATTGTCTATATAGCTTTGCCGACCATTCAAGGATCGGAAGAGTAGAAAGTGAGCTACATAAAGAGATCAATATCTTGGTAGTCAGAAGGATTCGTGACAATACTCTATTCCATACCTCTGTCTGGTGTTACCCCTTGTTTATCTGTTGTCTGGTTAATTGTCTTTCTAGTTTTGCCGACCATTCAAGGATCGGAAGGGTAGAGAGCGGTCTGCGTAAAGGGGCCACACTTTTGGTAATCAGAGGGATCCGTGACACCTGCCTACCAGGCAGCAGTGTACATACTCAAATCCCCGTCACTCGCTTGGATGGGAATTTCAGGTTTTAATTGTGCCCTCTCAGCGAGGCTGTCCGGGAAACACAGTCCATGTTCCCTAGGCTCTGGCCTAGGCCTGGTGGGGACTTCAAGATGGCGGCCAGCCGTCAGACCGGCCCCTCTGATTATGTCACAGGGCATGCCATAGAAAGCACTGCCTCCCCAAGCATGCCACTTTCTGTGTGAAGGCAGTGGCACACTGTGAGACAGGAGGCTCAACATTCCTACAGTAGATATTAAACCAACAATAGTTACCTATTTTTGCGCCCAGCGTTAAACGTTAACACGCGTAAATCAACGGTGGAATTACAATCCTCGCGCATTTTTTCATCCGTCGAGCAATAACGCATGTTAAACAGACGCGCATATTTGCGCGCGCAGCAACGTTGCGCGCAGAAATCAGTGTGCGGACTGTTTTTTTCACGCGATTCAGCCAATCAGAATTAAGAAGCACAATTGCCTCACGTTAATTTTTTGCGCCTGTCAAAGTCAATCTGAGTATATATGCTGCAGCAATAAAAAATGCAAGCACAACTTCTCCATTTTATTGGTTTGGTATGTGTAGAATGTGTAACTTTACTTGCTGCGTTTTTGTTTTTGCGCTGGTGTATTTTGGTTCGGCCAGGTTGTTCATTTTTGCCATTAACACCAGCTGTTAGGAGTTGCTAAAATTATGCGCGCAAAGCCTGTGCGTTTAATTTTGCGCACAGATTGTAATACCATCCGCATACCAGCGCACAAACGCATTTGCGCTTACAATGTTAATTATAGGACGCGCGCAGAACAGTACGCTTGCATATGGTTACCGCAGGTTCACCTGCGGTAGACGTTAATGCGCGTTTGTTGCACTGACATTGTAATAGGACGTGCGGGCGCAAAGGGTTTTACCCCTCGCTTTAATGCGTTTTTGCGCCGGCCCTGATTTTTGCGCGAAGATTGTAATAGGGACCCACATCTTTAGTGTATACTTCTGAATGAAAGCATGCTATACAAAGTGCAGCCAACTCTAATAGGAATACGTATGTGGAACAGAACCCTGCTACGGTTTCTAAAAGTGAACAATACATGAAAGAAAATTCTCCCCAATGGCGCTTGTGCTTTAATGTGCTTCCAGAAAATGAGAGAGAAAATATACTTATATTTTCATGGTGCTTTCCATGTTCGTTTCCATTTGATACATAAAAAAGAACAAACGAGAGAATGTAGTGCAAATATGGTCTGATAAAATTTTGTGTATTAAAATATGATACAACAATCCTTCCACTCACAGGTTCAGAGCCTGTTTGGAAAACACTGGCTCTGTATTGATGACAGTCAGTGTACCAATATAAGTGGCACCACCTTTCCTCCAGAATAGCCTCTATATAAGACACAAGGGGATACAATTGAAACAAGACATAGGGTAGTATATCTGTACTTGTATATAGCTGTATAGAATACGAATCATACACACTCACCCTGCTACGAGCCTTATATGTATGAGCTAAAACAATTGCGCTTTCATTCCCATTAACCAGTGGCATTTAATCCTCTTTATCCTGGTTCTGTACACATCCTGGTCTGAGGTATGTTTTCCAATTCAGTAGTTTATGCAGAGATGAGTGGATGACCAAAATAAATTTATTGATTGACATTTAAAATAAAAAAATAAAATTTTAAAAGAGTAAGGTAAGATTTTTAACACCTTCACTGCTGAGTCATTTCATCCCTGTGTGCTGAGCTCATTTTGTTGTATACTTACAAGGAACATTATGTAAAAAATATCATCCCTCTGCCCCCTTTTTTGTAAGAAATTTGCATAGTGAACGTAACTTTGAAATGTACATGTGCAAATTGCGTACTCTTTGTACTTTTCACACAAAAGTTACATGAGCACCTGGTTAAAATGATAGATTGAAGTTGCGTGCGCCAGTTTAAGCCCATATCTGCTTTCTCCCCAAATGAACATTGCTACAAGCGCTCAGATAGACATGATGATGTCAGCACAAAAGCAGGATGAGAAGGTGGGCACTCCAATCAACATACACACCCTGACCACTTCAGCTCATGGTAGTCCCTGCTTGTCCAGTCCACAGGTGTGATCCTTGGCAGGCTAATTGAGAGGCAGGAAAAGGAAGCCACGCCTTAGTCTCAGTGCTTCTGCATTGTTCAGCACTCCAGGAGGCTAGGAAGATGCCTGCTTGCTTCTGGTTCCTTGGTTGTCCTAGTCATTCTTCTGCTGCTCACAATTATCCCTGACTCTCCTGCCATGTTGCCTCTGCTATCCAGTGCCTCCGGTCTCCAGTACCTGTGCAACTGTGGTCTCCTGTCTCCAGTACCTGTGCAACTCCGGTCTTTTGTCTCCAGTACCTGTGGAAGTCCGGTCTTCTGTCTCCAGTACCCAGGGCCGTTGCTAGACTATTTTGCACCCTAGGCAAGACCAGCTACTTGCACCCCCCCAAAAAAAGAAAGCTCACATGGGTATATTTGCCCCAGCTCTCACATGGATATATTGCCCCCCCTCACATGGGTATATTTGCCCCAGCTCACATGGGTATATTTGCCCTCAGCTCTTACATGGGTATATTTACCTCCAGCTCACACATGGAGATATTGCCCCAGCTCACACATGGAGATATTGCCCCAGCTAACACATGGCATAGAGATATTTCCCCAGCTAACACATGGCATGGAGATATTGCCCCAGCTCACACATGGATATCTGCCCCAGCTAACACATGGATATCTGCCCCAGGCTCACACATGGATATCTGGCCCAGCTCACACATGGATATCTGCCCCAGCTCACACATGGATATCTGCCCCAGCTAACACATGGATATCTGCCCCAGCTCACACATGGATATTTGCCCCCAGGCTCACTCATGGATATTTGCCCCCAGGCTCACACATGGATATTTGCCCCCTAGGCTCAATCATGGATATTTGCCCCCAGGCTCACACATGGATATTTGCCCCAGCTCACACATGGATATTTGCCCCCAGGCTCACTCATAGATATTTTTCCCCCAGGCTCACACATGGATATTTGCCCCAGCTCACACATGGATATTTGCCCCAGGCTCACACATGGATATCTGCCCCTAGGCTCACACATGGGTATCTGCCGCTCCAGCGCTGTCTCCATCTTCCTACGCCTCCTCGTAGCCAGTCCCAAAGCGTGCTGGCGTCACCGCTGGAGTCAAAGAGATGGAGGCGTGGACTTGGTGCAGGAAGCTGGAAGCACGAAGTCCACGCCTCCATCTCCTAGATGCCGGCGGCGACGTTGGCACGTATTCGGGCTGGCCGCCCCAGGCTGTCCCGCGGCCAATTTTTTTTTTAATTGGTCTAGCCGGCTGCGCCCTAGGCGGGCACTGCTCTCAGGCGCCCGCCTAGCTGGCCTAGCGGTAGCGCCGGCCCTGCCAGTAACCCTGCAACTCCAGTCTCCTGTACCTCTGTGACTCTGGTCTCCTGTCTCCAGTACCTGTGCAACTCCGGTCTCCTGTCTCCAGTACCTGTGCACCTCTGGTCTTCTGTCTCCAGTACCTGAGGAAGTCCAGTCTTCTGTCTCCAGTACCCCTGCAACTCCAGTCTCCTATACCCCTGTGACTCTGGTCTCCTGTCTCCAGTGCCTTGCAACTGCGGTTTCCTGAGGGTAAGACACCTGTCTTGTGTCTCCCATGAGTCTCCTGCTGTTTTACCCTCAGTGTCTCTCTGTCTTGTTCCTCCCTTCCTTTGTTTCTCCTTCCTGCCTCTGCCCTCAGCCCTTTTCTGGCCTTGCCCCTCACCAGCACTTTCTCTTGTCTGTATTACAAATAAACCCCTGTTGGACCCATATAAGCACCTCACTGCATCCTGGGTTCATTCACCTGCCTGCTTGATCCTGACATCCACATTATGGTTGACTCACAGAAATCCCCAATAGACTGGAGACACCTCATTGACTTTACTCGGGGACCACACCACACTTTTATTACCATCCTGACAATATATTTTCAGTATTTTGTTAATCTATTGATATTCATTACTTATGTATATTTCTATTGCTTTCCTATCTAATTTTCTATCATTATCTAAAAATAAAGTTAATTTATAAAATTTAAGGGGCATGCTTTGGAGCCCATTTGCCAAGGACTTTTGTCTGCAATAAACAAAATTCCTCTGAATGCTCGAAAAAGCCCAAATTGAGTATATTCAATATCAGGGCAGCAGCAAGTGCTTTTAATGACTGAGTATATGCTAAATACTCTGGTATAAAAATCTTAATAAAATAATTTTGTGATTAAGTACAATAGCTATGGTGTACTGTGACTTTAAGCAGAGATATTCTCAAGTATTGGGCATGGAAAATGTTATAGTCAAGATCTGCGTCACAGAAACAGCAATGCTGTTTCTTGTTCCTTTTCCAGAGTTGAGTAACCCCTCTGTGTCTACCTGTCACATTTAGGTCTATTCACTAAAGGTTAAACTCAGGATAATTTACAGAAGTGAAAATTCTAGGTAATAGCCAAACCGGAAAAATTCTCCCATTTATCTCACTTTCCTAATCTGCTATTTAAACTAGATTGTTCTCTTCTCCAGCCAATTCTCCTTAGTTTCACCTTTAGTGAATAGACCGGATAGTGTTGTTTGTTCTTATCCTGATTGCATATAAAAAAATATATATTCCATGCTGTCATGGTATAATGTCAGGCAACTGCCCCAGATATGAGAAACGCTAGTGCTCCTTGTAGTGGCCAGGTTAGACCAAGGCTAAGAATAGTCATTAACAAGCCAAAGTCAGGGGCAGGAGATAACACACACACACACACACACACACACACACACACACACACACACACACACACACACACACACACACACACACACACACACACACGCGCGCGACAGACAATTTCAGGTATTTATAAAAGTTCCATAGCGCTGTACAATGGGAGAGACAGGATAACAAATATACATAGAAGTTAAACACACAGAACAGTAGGAGAGAGGATCCTGCTTGAGAGCTTACAATCTAAGAGGAGAGGGGTGGCACATTAGTTGAGGGTAAATCAGGGGCTGACTGACAACTTTTGGCCCAGGTGGCAAGCACCATCAAGAGGCCCAGAGTTCCGCAACTCGGGCCCATGTATAAGTAAAAACAAACACGGGAAGCAAATTAAGTAATAAATAACAGTTTATTAGTGTTTAAAATAATTATAGAGCTCTTAATATATATATATATATATATAAAAACATAAATTAGCCAAAATACAGAAAACAATATTTTTACTTTTGAGAATCAAGTAAGCAAACAAAATCTATTACACGAACCAAATATTAAAGGGATACTCCAGGCAATATGACCACATCAGCTTTTTAAGGTGGTCATATTGCCTGAAGTATCCCAATTTTTCCCCCAGCCTTCTACCTTTTCCCGATCGGCTGATATTGCTGAGAGAAGCGGTGACTTTACTCCGCCCTCCCAGCTGTCAATCAGCCGATCGGGTTTCAAGTTCCCCGCGTTTTGGAACTCTCGGGCAAGCTGGGACGTCATCGCGCTAGAAGCGCGATGACGTCCCACCACTCCAGCAGAGTTGCGGGAACGCGCAGGAGAAGGAGCTGGAGCCGCTGCCTCCTCCTCCTTCTCCTCCGCCTAAGAGATTTTAGACGAGCAGCGGCGGGGTGAACTTCAGCTCACCTCGCCGCTCGTGAACGTGCGCTGAATGAGCAGGCTTCCGGGAGGAGCCTGCTGATTTTCTGATTGGCTGGTTTACGTGATAGGCGCGCATGCGCGCTTTGCACGTAAACCTGTAGCCAAGTTCAAGATTCTACGACGGGAGCGGAAGAGGAGGGAGGTGAGTAAAAAAAAAAAAACGCCGTTGGAAAAGTGTCATTTTTAGGGTGAGTATTACTTTAAAAATATATATATACTTAATGACTAGGGCAATAGCTTTGATATAATGTAAAAAAAGGGGGGGGGGTTTTCAGACTGGAGTGTTCCTTTAACTTTAGAATTATTTGTAGTTAAATAAAAACCAAGGACACTTAACACCCTCAAATGGTAAACTATATATTATAACTGGCTTCTGAAGAACATATTAGGATGTATTGTGTATATGATACTACTCCCATTTTGACAGATAATTTTTTAATTTTAATTTTAATTTTTAACAAAGACCTCATCAAAGGAGAGGTGCTACGGATTCTTTCCAGAACATCTGGGAAATGAACAAGTTCCAAAAGATCCCTTTCAACTGACATTATCATAAGTCCATCAAGAAGTTCTTGTCCCATTGTGGCTCTCAATCGAGTCTTTATAAGTTTTAACTTACTAAAGGCCCTTTCACATGCCACTTGAGTGAAAGAGAGCGTTAGCAGGTATCCATACACAACAGAGAGATTTTCAAAAGTAGCAGAGAAAAGACAATACTTTCTAAGAAATCTGTGACAACAAAGAAAACATTTTTTACATGATTTGCAGTTTCTGGATCCACACAATCTGTAAAAGAACCCCACTCATCATCATCAGCAGCAGCACAAGTATTAACAGGATTATCATCCTGTTCATCGTCCCTTTCCTCAGAACTAACAAGAACTAGGTCTTGCTTCCTACTCTTATCTTCTGCAAGTTGTGGAAACTAGTTGGCAAAACTCATTAATTCACTTTTCAGAGATGACTCATCCACTTCTGCCAGCTGGGAAATTTTCTGTAGCGCTCCTGCCTCTAACACATTTGGATCTTTTCAAATTTTGTCAAAGGAACAAGGATCCGAATATTGGGAGTCCAAAATTAGCTGTTTATTTTCAGAAAATCTCTCAGTCATACTTCCTATAATCTGGTCCAAAACTGGCCTGAAAACATGAACTCGAAAACGTTGGATTTCACTAATCAGTTGTTCATCGATGGAGGATTCTCCAGCCATTAGGGATGTGCGTTTCGGGTTTTGGAATTTCGGAAATTTCACAAAATTTCCCGATTCGTGTTTTCGGATTCGGCCTATTTTCCGAATCGGATCGGACCCGAAAACCGACAGATCCGAAAAGTTTTCCGAGCCGAAACGAAATATTTTCGGAATTTTCGAATGGACTTGAAATGTGTCAAATCGAAATTTATTTTCGCTCTATTCATGATTTCGGTTCCATTCGTGATTTCGGTTCCATTTCGGTAATTCTGGACATCGTATATTTAACTATTATCGGTTATATCGCTGATTCTGTAAATTTTGTATTTGTAAATGCGTATCACTTGTTTTTGTTTCCAATGATCCGATAATTCTGTCGATACGATAATTCCTTCGTAATCGGGTCGGATCCGATTCGTCCGCGGGTCGCGCATGCGCGCGCGCGGATGTCATGACTTTATTGAGCCAGTTTTGACAACTTTTTTGACAGGCCAAAAAATATTGATTTTATTTATCATGGCTGAAAGAAGTAGAGACGAGTCCCATTCGGACACCTCCTCATCTGCTTCCACCCCAGAGACACCACCCAGGAAGAAGCAGGCCAGCAACATGGCATTTGAGGAGATGTTGGAGCTGGTCCGCATCTTTGATTACAAAGATTATGACTGCCGTAAGGGCCCTTACGGCAGGAAGAATAACACCCGCAAGGATCGTATCCTTGACAAGCTCTGAACCACCATCCTGGACCTGTTCGGGAAGGACCGGACGAAGGACCAGCTCCGAAAACGCTGGTCCGACCTCAAGGCATGCGAGCAGGAGCAGCTGAGGCACATCCGTCGCGTCATATCCAAACGTAAGTGTCATGTTATATTGTAAAGCGCTGCGCAAACTGTTGGCGCTATATAAATCCTGTATAATAATAATAATGTGCTTGCATGTGCTAATGTGCACAGAAATATGTTGATTTATCTAGTCCTTTTTTCATGCAATGTGATTGTGTATAGCTTTGCGTTTTCACGACTCGTCTTACATGCATTTTTGCCATAGCTCTTCTTTTTTGTGATTTTACGTATTCGTGAAAATTGTGACATTTGATGTATGTAGATGAAATTACAATGCTGGATTTCTTTTGGCACTGTGTGTACTGTAGTGTGCTGGGGGGGAGGTTGTTGAGATTGAGTGATGCATACGAGAAGACCCGCAGCTTGCCCAATATTGGCTCCCACCTGCGCATCAACAAAAATCTCTGCGTCTCTGCTAAGTGGTAGGATGGGACATGTAGTTCTTCTGAAAGTACATCCAAACAGAGCCGCGTTCAATACATCCTCAGCAGCTGCTGAATTGTTGCAGCGCAGCAATTCAGTTTGCTACAGCAGTGTCATTATTGAATGCTTTAGATGCAAATTTCAAAACAAAATGGCGGATTTCTGTTGTTTCTGCTATATCCACAGTTTTATTAGCAGAAACTGAAAGTGAAACTGAGGCTGAGGCATCTATGAAAATAAATAAAAGCTGTCGGCACAATGCGTTTTGTACGCACACAACACAAATAATAGTTTTTATTGAATAAACGTAATGTTTACTTCTGAAAAAAATATATAATTGAACGGTAATATATGTCTATGTGCAGAGGAAATAAATAAATATTTTGTGGCTTTAGAACTATGAGATGGGAGTAGTGGTGGGTCAAGCTGGTAGTGGGGTAGTGGAGGGGTGTCGCAATACTTTCGGCAATATATTGTATAGATATACCATTTTTTCCAGTCTGCATTATTTACGTGTTATTTTTTGGATTTGGCAGAAGACAGGAAGGCAAAGGCAGCATCTGCCCCGGTGGGCACCAGTGCCCCAGTGGAGGAGGAGGGGGAGCCACGGGCGACCACCAGCGCTGGTATATACTGTTTTATTTTGCAACGACTTTTGGTCAAAAACAGAAACATTTTTTGTTTACTGTATTTTAATTTAATTTTTTTATGTATAGCGCAGGAGGAGGAAGAGGAGGAGCAGGGCGATGGAGAGAGGGAGCCGGAGCCGCAGCAGGAGGCCGCGAGTCCAGTTTTTTTTTTTACTGTTGTATTTTGCATCGACTTTTGTTCAAAAATAAATCAGTTTTGTTGTTTACTGTATTTTTTATTTCTTTAATTTCTTAGATATAGCACCGGAAGAGATGCTGACGGTGGTGGTGGAGGAGGAGGAGGAGGAGGAGTCAGAGCCTCAGGAGGCCGCCAGCACTGGTATATACTACTGTTATATTTTTTCAAGACTTTCAGTCAAAAATAGAAACCTGCTTTACTTACTGTATTTTCCTTCTTTCATTTATTGGATATATAGAAGGAGAAGCCAGACCGGACAGGTCCAGTGTCAGGATGAGGAATAATAGGATGGCGATCGGCGAGCTACGCCTGGCTGTCACCAACATAGAAGCCATCCAGGAGTTGCTCCAGGAGTTAAGGGAGCATATTAACAATGCCGCTGACATCCTGGAGCGGCAGTGAGACCAGCCTCCTCCTCCCCTATGTTTGTTTGTGCCCCTGTTGGGCAGTTTGCCATCCGTGGCATGTTGTAAATAAATTTTATATTTTTTCTATATTTTCCTGTTTGTGTGCCTTTATTTTTCCTTACTTAATAAGTTAATATGTATTGCTTGGTTTCCACACTGTTAAAATTATATGTACATAAATTTATTGACATTTCTATGGACCCTTTGTCATAAATTTGTCAACATATTTGTGGCCATGAATGTGACTGTGCACATTCTACACTGCCTGCCTGGCCAAAAAATGTCACACACTAACACAACCTTGTTGTACTGCCTTGAGATTTGATTACCGTGGCATGGTTTTGTTAAGCTTAGGCGATGTCACAACAACATGGATTTTTGTCCACAGTCACATTCATTGTATAACCAAGAATTTATCAAAAAATATTGATGGCAGCACTGCGTGAAGTCTTCTCTGACACAACCAAAAGATCCTTAGTGCGGCTCAGGTCTAGTTTATTTGTCCCTGTTTGCAGCTTTACGCAACACCTCCTCCCAGCTATGAGCTCTCTCTCTCCCACCGCTGCCCGCTAAGACGCTGCCCGCCAACATGGTCACGTCTTTGCAGGAAGACAACAGCGTGGGGGAACGGCAGCTGCCGACAGTCCCAAGACCTCGTCACAATGACGTCAGTTCTGGAGTTAACCCCTAACTGCGACCAATGGTGGAGATAGGGGGTTCATTGGAACCCCCTATCTCCCGATCCGCGGCAGCTATCGGTTGGTTAATTGGGGAATGTGTATACGAATATACACTATACAGTGTGGGCGCTTGCTTATTTCAATGAATTAATTAAAGTGCTAAGTGGATTACTAATAAATAGTCAAATGCAGCCAATAGTATGGTAAAAACACATAAAAAACAACCAAAATATGTGTCAAGGCTAAGATAAAGGGATAAAAGGACCATACGGCGCATAAAACAGTGCATAAAAACAGTGAACAGCTGATTAATAGACAACTGGTTAATATTGGATAAAATATGAATAGGATATATGGATAAGGATGTCCTTAAAATGTCAAATATAAAGTCGTTCAAAGTGCATAGGGAAAGGGCAAAAGGTGCAAAAAAATGTATATAAAAATAAAGTCAATTTGTGCAAATGGGTGCTCAAAAAGTGCAGCAGTTCGATACTCAAGGAAGTATTGTTGATTGGAGACAAGTGTATCAATCTTCTCTGTGATGTGGGTGTCAGATCTTCTCTTTGAAGAAATCCCTCAGAGAGAAGTAAAACATAAAAGACGATAATAGTGCAGATGGTCGTACTGGAGTGGAGCAATTCAGTAAAGCCAATGTATGTACCACTCACATTTGTAGGAGCCTAAGGGAAATCCAGGCTCAAGGAAAATAGCTTGCGGCCAAATATAGAGTGGCACGTCCCTCCTTTCGTCTGTGATGGTTACTAGGTAAAGCAGAGAGAATCGGGAGACGGCACTCCCATAGCGTAACTCTGTGCGTATATGTGGAGAAATGAATTAAAGTTGATCACACTCACCGATTGTAGAGCCTCTCAATGCCAGGCTCAAGGGATATCGCCTTGGGCTCTCTTAAGGTGGAGACCCAAACCCCTTTGGTGTAGCAGCAGTTGGTCCAGATATCCAAAAATAGGGAAAAGGAGAAAAAGTGGCGAATGCAAGATATAAAATAATAAATTTATTGGAAATAATAAAATCCTGGACAAGTTATACCGAGACGCGTTTCGGCTAAAAAAGCCTTCCTCAGTCGGTGTATTTAGTGTCCATAAAGTGCAATAAGAAAGTGCATTAATCGGTTGGTTAATGTTTGGTATCTTTGGATCGACCAGAGCATGGCCTTTCCAACAATACCAAACATGACAATGTTAAAAATTATAAAAAATTTAAATATAAAAAAAAATAAACAGGTTTTTTGTTTTGTTTTGTTAATGCAGCAATATTGTTCCCATTTCAATTATAATGTGAACAATGATGCTGCACTAAGGATTTTTGTATGGGGTGCGTTTGTTAAAAATAGTGTAATTTTCACCCAAAAAAATATAACAAGTCCCCATTTCAATTTTTTTTTTACAAACGCAACTCATAAAATATAACCGCAAACACTCGCATGTTAAAATGTGAAAAAAACACTTTACACCTTGTAAAACAAACATTGAAAATTCTAATTTTATTGCATTTTTTGTTATAATATACAGACAGGACATGACGCATACATATGATAATGATATATTATGAATCATCTGCCGAGTCTGCCGGAAAGAACGATATATAACATGTCTGGGTGATATTATAAAATAAGGCTTCAAAACGCGTTTAAACAAGAGGAGCGAAACTGTTAAAAATTAGCTCAGCAGCAGACCGCAGTGCCGCACACAGGCGTGAAGGGAAGCCGTGAAATGCCTCAGCAGCGAAAGGGTTAATTTTTTTTGTTGTCTGTTTTAAATCATTTTATTTGTTTTTGTTTTTTACGTTTCAGATCATTTTGATCAACTATTTTTCCGTTTTAAAACCTTTTGTTCTGGTTTTTATTTTTAAAGTCAGACCATTCGGGTCAGTTTAGCGTTTTTTAAATCGTTTTGTTCTGTTTTTTTTGTTCCTTGGCTTTCATACCATTTTTTTAATGTGATTAAATAAAGTTGTGAAATGTATATTCATAAGAAAAAAAGGATCTTTATTTAATAAAAAAAAAACACGATAGAATCGCCAGAATTATCGTATCGACAGAATGAATTATCGGATCCGAAAAACAAACCAAAAATTTATTATAAAAAACTATATAAAGTATAAAAAAGTAAACCATAGTAGTTTACGTCAAAACGAATAGAGCTAGACACTTTGAAACGAGGAGAACAGACGTTCCGAAAAAAACTAAAATTTCCGAAATCACGAAAAGTCGATACAAAAAACGAGCAAAGTGACCCGAAAATACGAAAAATGTTCGATATTCCGAAAAAAAATGTACACGAAAAACGAGCCGAACCGAACCGAATCGAAACAGAAATCGGTCGAAACGAGCCAAATCGAAAATTTTAAACATCCGAACAAATCGAACCGAATCGAACCGAAAAAAAAATCGGTGCACAAGCCTACCAGCCATAAGCTTTTTTCTCGTAATTCTCCTCTGTTGGAGCTCTGTTTCAACTTCCACTGAATCAAGGCCCTCTCTTTCTACCATCAGGTCATTCACTTTCTTTGCAAAGTGTTTTGCTTTTTCTTCAATTTGTGAAAATTCTATTTTTTTAAGTTGATCAACTGCAGTTTCTATCATTTTCCATGCCACCATATAGTCTAGACCACTTGTTTGCAGATATTTTGTTGCTGTTAAAATGGTCTTAAACCTGCAAAAGGTTTTCTAACAGAGAATTAGCCTCAGAAGTTGTTTTTGAATCTGACTGTGTAAGTTTTGATATACCGTATTTTTCGCTCCATAAGACGCACCTGACCATAAGACGCACCTAGTTTTTAGAGGAGGAAAACAGGAAAATAAATATTCTGAAATCAAATAGTGTAATAATGGATATACTGCCCCAGCTCATGGATACTGCCCCCAGCTCATGGATACTGTCCCCCAGCTCATGGATACTGTCCCCCAGCTGATGGATACTGTCCCCCAGCTCATGGATACTGTCCCCCAGCTCATGGATACTGTCCCCCAGCTCATGGATATGCCCCAGCACATGGATACTGTCCCCCAGCTCATGGATATGCCCCAGCACATGGATACTGTCCCCCAGGTCATGGATATGCCCCAGCTTATGGATATGCCCCAGCACATGGATACTGTCCCCCAGCTCATGGATAATGCCCCAGCTCATGGATATTGCCCCAGCACATGGATTTGCCCCAGCTCGCTCATGGATGTGCCCCAGCTCGCTCATGGATGTGCCCCAGCTCGCTCATGGATGTGCCCCAGCAGCTCATGGTTATGCCTCAGCTCACCTGTCGCCGCCGCGTTAGGCTCCCTCTGAGCGTGCGTTCGGCGGCAGGAAGCTTGGGCACTCGCCTGGGGGAGCCACGTGACCGCGATCTCGCGAGATCGCGGTCACGTGGCTCCCCGAGGTGAGTGCCCAAGCTTCCTTGCCGCCGGACGCACGCTCAGAGGGAGCCTAACGCGGCGGCGACAGGTGAACTGAGGCATATATCATGGGGCATTTGCTCCATAAGACGCACCCACTTTTCCCCCCACTTTTTGGGGGGAGAAAAGTGCATCTTATGGAGCGAAAAATACGGTACTTCTAGTGTGTCCAAAAATGGAGAGTGTTTTTCACCAAACAGCCAGTTGAGGGCTTTATCTTTAGCCCACCATCTTGTCTCTCCAAGTTTTTGCAGCCTGAGCATTTTTTCATGACCATGTCGCTTTTCAAGCTGATCCCTTCAAACATTCATTCTCTTGTGAGAATCTCCAACAAAAGTTCCTAACCGATGTAGGAGACCAAAACATTTTTTGGCTTCTTGAACATCGCAGCAATCACTGATGCACAGGTTTAAGAGGTGACTATAGCACCAAATGTAAACAGAGTTGGACACTTCCTTGGCAATCTGAGCACGCAAACCCACATAAGCACTTCTCATGTTTGCTGCTCCATCAAACGATTCCCCTGCTATCTTTTTGTAATTCAATCCTAGAACTTGAAAACTTGACTTTAAGAGATCATTGAGTCTTCTTCCTGATGCGGCTTTCACTGGTAAAACAGAGATAAGACGTTCCTTAACTAATTCCTCTTTTACATATCTAACTACCACTGTAGCTTGGTCAACTACTCCACCATCTTGCGTTGAATCTACTTGTATACTAAATCTCTTCTCTCCAATTTCCGACACTATTGATGTCTTCATGCTCTGCACGATTGCCATGATTACTTTTTTTATGGTATTATGTGACAAAAATGTCACAAGGGATCCTCGACCAGCTGTCTGTTTTGTCATGAGTCTCCTGGTTCGCAGTTTTTTCCTACGTTCACTTTCCAAAACACATTTTTCAAAATGATTTTTAAGTGGAACATCATAACTTGAAAGAAATAAAACTATCTCTAATAGGTACCCATGATTAATTTCACAATTGTTCAAATTGTACAATGATTCATTAGTTCCATGGGCACGAAAAGGTAATCCTTGTTTTGCCAGCAGTTTGACAATATCAAAGATGCGTTTCATTACTTCAATATTCTGAAGTATCTCCTTCTTTTTTTGGAAGCATGTGCCCGGTTTATTAATGTATCAATATTACTGTCCTTTTTTATAGTAAAGTACGTATTTACAGCATCACAGTGAGATTTTGATGTCTCATGTTTGTTACAGCCTGATGGCAATGCCTAAAATTTGTACAGCCACTAACGAATGGTGAAGTAGAATTAGAAAATGCAATGCATATACTGCAAAAATACGCATCAACCTTCCTATTGCTAACTCTGCAAGTAAGCCAGGAGCGCCAAATAAGGTCTCCATTTGCATTTTTACGAAAATAAAAATCAGAGTCTTTAAAGGGAAGATCTTCACACTCGGTATTACTTGGCTGGATAGGATGCATTTCCACAAATGCTATTTTTTCCACAGTTGAACAGATAGGAAGACTAAAACGAGTGTTAGTGGTTTTGAACAGAATATCAGAAACTGCAGGCTCTGCTTCTGTTCTACAACCTTCTATATCTTGAAGACTTGCAGTTGCAGAGCAAGGACTGGGTGACTGTTGCAAAGTAATCATTTCAGAGCTGCATTCAGAGTCCAACTCTGCTTCGATTAAAGCATCTGAACTTTGCGCACGGTCTGGTTCTGTGCATACCTCTGGTGTTGTTTTAGATACTGCTGCAGCAGAACCCTAAAATAAAATAATAATCAAAAATAAAAATAAAAGCCATGATATAAAAAGGTAAAAAAAAAGAAGATAGAAGAGCAGTCTAGAAAAGAGAGAGTTCACATAGAGTCAAAAAGAGAAACTTCAAGTTAAAGGGACTTTGTAGTAAAAAATTGAATCAGGAATTTAACATATACAGTCAGGTCCAGAAATATTGGGACATCGACACAATTCTAACATCTTTGGCTCTATACAGCACCACAATGGAGTTGGAATGAAACAAACACAATGTGCTTTAACTGCAGACTGTCAGCTTTAATTTGAGGGTATGTACATCCAACTCAGGTGAACGGTGTAGGACTTACAGCAGTTTGCAGATGTGCCTCCCACTTGTGAAGGGACCAAAGGTAATGGGACAATTGGCTTCTCAGCTTTCCATGGCCAGGTGTGTGATATTCCCTCATTACCCAATTACAATGTGCAGATAAAAGGCCCAGAGTTCATTTCTAGTGTGCTATTTACATCTGGAATCTGTTGCTGTCAACTCTCAAAATGAGATCCAAAGAGCTGTCACTATCAGTGAAGCAAGCCTTCATTAGGCTGAAGAAACAAAACAAACCCATCGGAGAGATAGCAAGAACATTAGGCATGGCCAAAACAACTGTTTGGAACATTCTCAAAAAGAAGGAACGCACCGGTGAGCTCAGCAACACCAAAAGACCCGGGAGACCACGGAAAACAACTGTGGTGGATGACCGAAGAATTCTTTCCCTGGTGAAGAAAACACCCTTCACAACAGTTGGCCAGATCAAGAACACTCTCCAGGAGGTATGTGTATGTGTGTCAAAGTCAACAATCAAGAGAAGACTTCACCAGAGTGACTACAGAGGGTTCACCACAAGATGTAAACCATTGGTGAGCCTCAAAAACAGGAAGGCCAGATTAGAGTTTGCCAAACAACACCTAACAAAGCCTTCACAGTTCTGGAACAAGATCCTAAGGACAGATGAGACCAAGATCAACTTGTACCAGAGTGATGGGAAGAGAAGAGTATGGAGAAGGAAAGGAACTGCTCATGATCCTAAGCATACCACCTCATCAATGAAGCATGGTGGTGGTAGTGTCATGGCGTGGGCATGTATGGCTGCCAATGGAACTGGCTCTCTTGTATTTATTGATGATGTGACTGCTGACAAAAGCAGCAGGATGAATTCTGAAGTGTTTCGGGCAATATTATCTGCTCACATTCAGCCAAATGCTGCAGAACTCATTGGACGACGCTTCACAGTGCAGATGGACAATGACCCAAAGCATACTGCAAAAGCAACCAAAGAGTTTTTGAAGGGACAGAAGTGGAATGTTATGCAATGGCCAGTCAATCACCTGACCTGAATCCCATTGAGCATGCATTTCACTTTCTGAAGACAAAACTGAAGGGAAAATGCCCCAAGAACAAGCAGGAACTGAAGACAGTTAAGTAGAGGCCTGGCAGAGCATCACCAGGGATGAAACCCAGCGTCTGGTGATGTCTATGCATTCCAGACTTCAGACTGTGATTGACTGCAAAGGATTTGCAACCAAGTGTTAAGAAGGGAAAGTTTGATCTATGATTATTATTTGTCCCATTAACTTTGGTCCCTTAACAAGTGGGAGGCACATCTGCAAACTGCTGTAAGTCCTACACCGTTCACCTGAGTTGGATGTACATACCCTCAAATTAAAGCTGACAGTCTGCAGTTAAAGCACATTGTGTTTGTTTCATTCCAACTCCATTGTGGTGGTGTATAGAGCCAAAGATGTTAGAATTGTGTCGATGTCCCAATATTTCTGGACCTGACTGTATATTCTTTTTATTTATAAATGCCCCAGTCCTAAATAAAGCAACATTTTCTTCCAAAGATGCAAAAATGTGTCATTCATCCACCAATAGGGCCTAGAAGTTGCATTTCAGAGACAGTGAGCTTTAGAAGCAAATACAACTTACTGAAGTATTCATTTCAAGTTAAATTAATAATTACAGTTATTTATATATAGCACCAACATATTCCATAGCACTGAACTTAAACAGCTTTTATTAGCATCTTCAACGGATCAATTTATCAAAAGATTCATATCCGTTTAATACTTTAATGAAATTCAACTCACCACTGGCGCTGCAAAAGATAATTTAATTTGCTTAGGATCCTTTCCTGCTATTTCAAGTTGTTTTCTCGCGAACTTTTTGAGCGCCGCCTTTCTCCTTACTTTTAGATGTTTTACTCTCCATAGTTATGAATATGGATGGAACAAGCTAAACGGCTTCATGAACAGAAAACAAATAGGGAGTAATAATTAGTATTGCATATAAGGAATGAGAAACCAAGGCTTTATATCCAGGTCAAGCATGCACAATATATAAAAAGAACAGTATACTTGGCAGTGGCACATTTTAGAACATAAATTTGCACTATTTTATATTAAACAGGCTATAAATGAATCAGATCATACAGATAAACAACACCCTGAAGCAAACTCTGTACTTTGTGTGCTAATTGACAAACTATAACTAAATTGCATTTCAGCAGCTAAGGCTGCGACGTTGCACAGAAGGTCCCTGCGGCATATGTGAGAAGCTGTAAATCACTTTTCAGGTTTGTAAGATACTGTACATTACTGTAGGGATGAGTGGTGAGGCACTGGTTAGTATCAGAGCCAGATATACACAGACATTAACTTTTTGTGGTTTGTGTTTAGCTGTAAATTATCTTGTACTCATTTACTGTATCCACACATATATAATTTTTCTCACCATTAAATGGACTTTCTATCATATACTTGCTATTAAAAAAAAACATGCTAAAAACGGTTTATCTGTACTGGTGCCTGTCATACTCTGCATCCGCCACTAGAGGGAGCAGAGGGAGCTGCTTGTGTGGTCATACTTCGTATCCGTGACTAGAGGGAGCTGCTTGGGCCCCTTCCTTTTATTAACTCCCACAGAGGGCTCAGGCAGGGCCTTCACATCACTCATTCTCCCCCAAAGCAGGCCGGAGCGGGGGGCGGGCCTCCCCTCACCCCTCAATTTATTAACCCCCAGAGGGCTCTCAGCCTCAGACCAGGCCCTCACTTATTCTCTCTCCCCCCCCCAAAGCAGACCTGCCCCCTGGGGGCCTGGGGCCCAGAGAGCTCTCAGGCCAGGCACTCACTTATTCACCAAGCAGGTCGCCCCCTCTCAATTCATTAACCCTGGGCTCCAGACTAGGGCTCTCAGCCTCCCTCAGCCAGGCCAGGCACCCCTCCTCAATTTATTCACCATGTGCAGGCCACCCCCCTCATTTCTTAACCCCGGGGCCAGAGAGCTGTCACACAGCCTCCTCATCCTCAGGCCAGGGGCCCTCACTTATTCTCCACCCCAAGTCCCCCCTCCCCCCCTCAATTTATGACCACTCCAGTCTCCAGTCCAGACATTCCACTCAGCCAGGGCCAGGCCCCCACTAATCATCAGCAGCCAGCAGGTGAAGTCAGTGTGGGATGCAGCCGCCATGCACAGTGCACTCACCATAAACTTTGCTGAGTCCCTCCTAAGTATCTGGCTGCGAGTCACTGTTCTGGCTGGGCAGCGGCTGGGCTGGCAGTGTCTTCTGTTCCTCCGCTGTGCTGAGTCAGTGCTGTGCGTGCTCCCTCCTCCACGGCCAGGCAATCCTCCTCCAAGCAGCAATGGATGCCTGGCAGCTGCACACTCACGCAGGTCTGATGCTCCCCCGAGGTCATCACTGTCTGACAGTTGTCGACCTCGCCCCCCGGCCGGCACGCTCACATCACGTGGATGAGGCTGCGCGGTGGCATCATGTGGGGGGCGGGGCCGGCGCTAGTGCTTCTGTGCAGGCGCGGCCTGTGAGACGCGAGTGGCTGCCTGCCTGGAGTGCGAACGAATTGAAATTACAACGTACAAGTCATACATGAACATTATTGATTACATACACAATATCGGGTTCGGTTTCGGCCCGGGGGACGCATGCCACCCTGCCCTTCGGCCCAGTCCCCCCCTGAGTTGACCCTTGCATTTACCCTTATTTTTAGGATATCTGGTGTCAGCAGCTTTCTTAAGGTTATTTTACAGAACCTCTATGGGGTTTAAGAGAGGTGGCACACGAGCATACTGTACTGCGTCTGTTACGGATGCACTTTTCAACGGGAGATATGTGAGTACTGCGTAAATTGCGTCTGTAACGGATGCACATTTTGACGGGAGATATTGGTGTCAACAGACTATCAGTTAGTTATTACGGACGTTGAAAATAAAGAAAGGAAAAACAAAGGGAGGGAAAAAAAGAAAAAAAAAAGGGAGTTTTGTTCTGGGTGGAGTCTGATCCAAGATGGATTCAGGAGAGGCTGTGGTGTTTGTGCTCACCACATATATTATTTGAGGAAAACAAAGAAGCGAAAGTGGTGGGTTCATCCTGTCAACTGTGCGCGATACCGTCAAGGTGCCTTTCTTTTTTTTATTATTAACAATTTTTATTTTGAAAGAAGTCAGTATACTATCAAACATAATGACGGCCTCGCAGGGCCGCACAAAGTCATCTGTAATGACAAGAAGAGAGGGCCTTGCAGGGCCACTCAAAATCAACAGCAAAAGCTCAGCATAAGAAAATAAAAAGAAAAAAGAAAAACATAGCGACATGGCAATAACCTAACAGATCAAGTAATCCTCAGGCGAGGGACACGTCAAAAAAGAAAAATGTCATCTGCAAAAACGCACTAAAGGCATAGACAATAAAAAAAAAGTCTTCCATAATCTCAGCCAAAAACCAGAAACAAAAACAAAGTCCTCAGCAGGGCACAGCAGAAAAATAAAAAATAAAACATGGAAAAAAATAAATTAAAAAAAAACCGCTCAAGAGGAAGAAACGGCAGGGAAGGAGCAGGAAGAATTAAAAAGAAAACAAAGTTAAAGAAAATAAAATAAAAGGGTCTCATCAGCCGGCATCTCTTACTGGGATTCCTCGTACTGCAGGCAGGGCGACGCTTGGCAGTGCAGGGCATACAGCCCACAGATATCTAACGAAGGCCAGGCACGCAGCCCTGCCAGGTTGAGGCATCTTTGAAAAGTCACAGCAGACACGTAGTCCCCAAGAACCCCCAGCCACAGTGAGGTCAGCGACACGGGGCCAGGTTCGGAGCAGCAGCCTGGCGACAAACAGCCTCCCAGAGCACCGCACCACCTGCAGCTTTGAATGCACATGGGGGTTCCTGGCGGGCAATACGGACATCTATTCATCAAGTGACAGCGGGACCCCTTCACATAGCTCCAGAGCTGGGTCCGGAATTGAAAGGGCGACCAACGGCATGGCACACACGTCATCAGCCCCGCACAGCACCTCCTCAGCAATGTCTTCCAGATCCCCCTCACCAGGTGCAGGTAAGGCCTCCTCCGGCCGGGGAGCCGGAGTTCCTCTGCAGCCGCGCAAGATCTCCATCATCCGGTACCAGGTCCCCCCCTCCAGTAACGCCATGCAGGCCTCCAGGCCTGTCACTGCAGACATCTTCTTAAGTGGAGGAGGGGGAACCCAGATATTAGAACTGGTGTCAGGCGCTGGCACTTGGTTGCTTCAGCTCCAGTGGGGGTTATCCAGCCCAATGTTCCGTCCTCCGAGGGTCAGATGGTGAAGAGATAGGGAAAAATACAAAGGGGAGAAATATTGCGCAGCCTGTAATAACTCTGAGAATATTAAGTAAAAGGGAGCTATACTCACACTTTAAGGTGCCAATTCGATTAAAAGGCACCAAACAGTATGCAGATCGATGTATTATAAATTAGGGGCACCGATTCCCCTCTCAGCGGTCCAGGAGCAGAAGATCCAAACCTTCGAGATGTCTTTCCAGGATACCACAAAGGATTAAATCACCAGGAAATCAGTCGAGATGATAAAATCCACAATCGGTTTATTAAACAATCTTTAAAATACACCTCAAACGCGTTTCGCTACTAGGAGCTTCATCAGTGGGTGTACTGATGAGGGAGAACGACCCGGCGCCGTGTCTCACCAACGTCATACAATAGCTTCAATCCATCCCGTGCCCTCCATCTCCATAGCCGGGGGAATCCACGGGAAAGCGCAGCCAGGTATCAGCCGGAGCCACAGGGTAGGCCTCAAAATGGCCGCCGGCAGCCTCAGTCAGCGAGGAGATGGCCGGCAGACAGGAGTCTCTGGTCCGGTGGGGGGGCAAAACGAGCCCGGACGACTCGCCCCCGGTGGCCGGCTACCCTGGATGCCCAGGTGCAGTAGTCTCAGCAGTAAAAGGTGTCTAGGGATCTCCAGATGAGAAGGACGGGTCGGAGCGCCACAGACACGCGTCCTTCCTCGTTTGCAGCAGGCCACGCCCCCTCGAGGTGCCTTTGTGACGCAATACAAGCCACTACAGGAGAAGGACCCAGTGAAGTTCTTCAATTTTCTCAGGATGTCGATACGGTCGTTCGATGAGTTGTTGGCCACTGTGAGAGAGCTGTTGAGGAAGACTGACACCAACATGAGGACCGCCATATCACCTGAGGAGTTGCTGGTCTTCGCATTAAGGTAAGAAAGGAAGTCTGTAGTGACGTGCTCACTCACTATTTTTAAGCCTGAGACACACAGAACATATATACCCACTCAGACCAGATATAAATACACACACATACCATATATACCCACACACACCTCATATTATACCACCCCCCCCCCACCACCACCATAACACCAGGGAGTGAAAGCGGAGCAGGGCTCTGCCTCAGGGCAAAGTTGGAATTTTCCATCTCCCTCTGCTCACCGCTGCAATGTGCCACCTGTTAAGCGAGGGAGATGGAAAAGACTGGCTACACTGAGCATGTAGCTTCACGCTCAGTGTATCTCAGGCTACACTCACACGCATACTCACACACACTCAGGCAACTCATTCAATCACGCAAACACCGGACATACTCAATAATTTATGAAGCCAACAACAAAGTTAGTTGCTTAAAAATTGTTTCTTTTTTCTTTTTTTCTTAGCAATTTAAAGCTGAAAAATTAAATGTATTTTTTGATTTTATTAAACAACAAATTTCGAGTCCTACATTTTTAAACTTTATCAAAAACAAAATGCAGAAAAGCATTAAAGACATAGATGGTCTGGTCAACTGACCATTCCATCAATAGAAAACGGGACTGCCTGAATACATTAGGAATTAAACCCTCATACAACAAATACAAAAAACTATTTGAGGGATTACAGGCAAAACATTGAATTGCCTTTACACCCTCTTATGCAGGGATGAAATACAAACAAATAAAAAGACCATTTTTATTAGATAATGTGCAAATATTTCAGTCCAAAAGAGTGATACAAACTACATATACTAATATAAAATCCGGGCCTTATGATGAGTGAAAAAGTATGTGACCATGGGGCCAACAGTATAGCTTGAAGGAATTATATCAGCCATACCGTTGGCCCCATGGTTATATATTTATTTCACTCATTATAAGGCACGGATTTTATATTAGTATATGTAATTTGTATCACTCTTTTGGACCGAAATATTTGCACATTATCTAATAAAAGTGGTCTTTTTATTTGTTTGCATTTCATGCCTGGATAAGAGGTGTCAGGCAATTCAATGTTTCGCCTGTAATCCCTCAAATTGTTTTTTGTTCTTTTTGTAAATTATTGTTTTTATTAAACAAAAAAATTTGAGTCCTATATATTTTTTAACCTCTTATCGAAAATTAAATGCAGAAAAGCATTTAAGACATATATTTTTGTAAATAAAGTATAAAAGAACTTTTTTAGTGACAGGCTATATTAAAAAAAATACTGACTACAAATTACCATATTCTGGCATTTCTGGGTCTAATGGTCCTTCAAGGTACAATATCTACTGAAGTATCCACTACAAGATGATGTTGAGGTCTGGGATTGAGGTGCTGTAGTATGTGACATGGTAGGGTTCACTGGTTGATGTACCCTTCTATCCAGTGTTTGGATGGTTTGGATTCTGAAACTTGCATTCTGCTGTGTGATAATTTTTTGATCATGGGAATGAGCGAATATAGAAATGCCACATCATCATCTTCCACTACCATAGATTTTTGTGGCTGGTGTGACTGGTGTGAATTTTATGAGAGCTTCCTCCACATTTACTGCACCCCTTTTACGCCTGGTTTGCCTTTTTTTCCTGCAGCAGATTCATGAACCAGAGTGGGTTCATCTTTTTCAGGGATTATCTCAAGGTCGTCGTCTGATATTTCCGTGTCTATATTCATGGTGCTCATTGGGGTTGAGGGGATGCTTATGGTTGCTCCCACTTCTGTTGAGCCTGGGGGTGTTGGCTCTCTTGATTCTGCGGTTGCTTGATTGTTTCGGTGTTGTGCTGCTTACTGTGGGTCTTGGCTCTAAACTTTTTTCAGGAAGGATAGTTGATCATCATAAATGTAATTGCAGATCTTCTTGGCTCCTGACCCGATCTTGAACATTCCTCCTGTTTTTTTTATGCTGCGTACATAGTTGTCCCTCAAGGTGCGCCATTTGACGATGACTTCTTGTACTAAAAAACAAAAAGAATGACATAAAGCTAATAAATGAACTAATAACCCAAAACTTCATTTTTTTTACAGGTATCTTGCAAGTGGCTGCAGTTTTCAAGATATACATTACTCGTTTCGTATTGGGAGATCAACTGTGGGTATTTTGATACGGAAAATGTGTAAAACTATTTGGAACACACTCAAAGATGAATGTATACTGGCGCCAACCGAGGACACATGGGCCCATATAGCTCGCAGATTTCAAGAAAGAGACGATTTCCCGAACGGCCTTGGAGCAGTGGGCAGGAAACACATCCGAGTTATCAAGCCAGAGCAAAGTGGATCATTGTATATGAACTACAAACACTTCTTTTCAATTGGTCTACTGGCAGTATCTGACGCTAACTACAGATTCATGTATGTCGATGTTGGATCCTATGGTAAAAACTCAGACTTGACTGTATTTCGAAATTCGACCCTCTGGGACCAAATTCAGAGCAGGAGCCTGAGTATACCAAGACCAAAAAAATTACCTGGCACCGACATTGCTGTGCCATTTGCCTTTGTGGGGGACAAGGCGTTTGGACTGTCCTCCTACTTACTGCACCCATATTCTTGAACACAGCTGAGCGATAAGAAGTGGCTGTTCAATTATAGGTTGTCAAGAGCTAGGCGCTATGTGGAATGTTCATTTGGCATCCTAACAAACAAATGCCACATTTTCCATTGGCCATTGAATGTAAATGTCGATTTTGCTGTAGACATTGTAAAGTGCTGCTGTGTGTTACACAACTTTGTCCGAGACCGAGATGGCTACAATCTCGATGACTCTTTTAATTCTGCTGCGTTTGAAGACTACGTGAACACCGCTGCTATGAGTGTAAATAGCAGAAACCTTTGCTCTAGAGACACTTTAGCAGATTATTTTGTGAGAGAGAATAGACAAGTACCATGGCAGATGGGCCGAATTTAAATGTAAATATAGTGTTTTATTTTTCTCCATCACCAGTTTTCAAAAAATAAAGATTTGTATAGTCATTTTCGTATAGTGATTGGTATAGTTATTTGTGTATATTGATTTGTAAAAACTAGTGAATAAAAATGTATATATTTATGAGTTTTAATTTGTCTCATACTGTGTTTTTTGGCATTTGGGGATTTTGGGGATTGAATTTTGAAAGTGTTTTTTTTTATCCATTTTTTGTAAATCAGTTGGAAACCTGAAACAGAATAGCGATGTAAATGTCAGACAGTGTCAGTATATGGTCTTGGGTTAGGGGTAGGGTTAGGGGTAGGGTTAGGGTTTGCACTGCATAAAACAGTTCAAATGAATTACCGTATTTTTCGGACCATAAGGCGCACTGGGTTATAAGGCGCAATATCAATGATCGACTGCTAACGGGTTTATTTTCATACATAAAGCGCACTGGGTAATAAGGCGCATTAAATGAAACAAAACTCTAAGTCAAATTTTATTCAACTCTATATACAACTCTTTCACAATAACCATAAAATGGTCTTTCACAATAACTCTCAACATTGTTCAGTAAAATAAAATTCAAAACAATACACTCACTTTTTCAGTTTATTCCTCTACCACAAATCCATCAAATTCTTCATCTTCAGTGTCTGAGTTTAACAGTTGGGCGATTTCGGCATCAAGCACGCCCGGATCCCTCTCATCATTATCATCATTATCCGAGTCAGTCTCGTTGGTGAATGTGTGTTCGCCTTCTGTCATCCAATGCTCCCACGCAGCTCGCAATTTAACTTTAAACGACCTGTTGACACCAATATCTAGCGCCTGGAGTTTTTTGGTTAATCCACCCGGAATGATGGCAAGCACCGAATTAGTTTTCTTCACTTGGGTTTTGATAGTATCGGTCAGATGGGCGTGCATGGAGTCACAGATCAATAGGGATGAAGATTTGTGGAAAAAGCCATCCGGTCTCTTGATGTAAACCTCTCTCAGCCACTCACTCATCTTCTCCTCATCCATCCAGCCCTTCGGGTTAGCCTTGATGATGACGCCAACCGAAACTTTTCTTTTGGCAAAGTCTTCCTCTTGAAAATTACCATGGGTGGTAGTTTCTGGCCACTAGCCTGGCAACCGAGAACTACAGTGAAGGATGACTTCTCGTTTCCTGTAGTGCGTATAGATACCGTACTGGTCCCTGTTTTCTCGACAGTACGGTTTACGGGGATATCAAAGGTGAGGGGGACCTCGTCCATGTTGGTGATGTGTTCTGGCCGGATCTTCTTTTCATTGATCTTGTTCTTGCAGTAGGTGCGGAAAATGGCCAGCTTTTCTTCGTAATCCTTTGGCAGTTGCTGCGAGATAGTAGTTCTTGTGCGGATGGAGAGATTACGCCTTTTCATAAAACGGAAGCACCAAGAGGGACCTCCTCGAAAGTCGTTGATCTCCATGTCGCGTGCTATCGCTGTTGCTTTGAGTCGAATAGAGACAGTAGAGACGCTTCTACCTGCGGTTCTCTGTTCAATAACCCACTGTTCAATTTTGTCCTCCAACTGTGGCCATCTTGCTTTGTTTCCTCGGAAACTCAGTTTGGTCTTCTTTACCTGGCGCAGGGCATCTTCTTGCTTCCTCCACTTCCGTACCATTGATTCATTAATGTTGAATTCTCTCGCAGCTGCTCTATTTCCATGTTGTACTGCGTGACTGATAGCGTTGAGTTTGAAATCCGCTTCGTAAGCATGTCTCTTAACAGGAGCCATTGTTGGGGCAGCGGGTATAGAAAATGAATGAATGAATGCACACACCTCCTGACTACTATGGCCGTAATGCTCAATCCAAGCAGTGCAGCTTCGTAGTTTACCAAGGCTGTGCTAAAACATTTTGACATATTTTTGAGCGCCGTGTACCACATAAATCAGTTCTAGGTCAGAAAACACAGCCATACATTAGGCGCACCGCATTTTAAGGCGCACTGTCGATTTGTGAGAAAATTTAAGGATTTTAAGTGCGCCTTATGGTCCGAAAAATACGGTACACATAATTTACAGTACAATGCTGAAATACAGTTTTTTTTGGGGGGTTTTATATTTGAAATTTTTTATTCTAAGCAATAGTCAGCAAGACAATCAGGCATATAATAATGACCTCGCAGGGCCAAAGCATGTCATCACAAAACAGCCAAATGCTGACGCGCAGGACCAGAATATGTCTTTTTAAACGAAGAACTAGTCTCAAAAAACAGTAAAAAGCAGAATTGGGCACTGCTTGAAATAAGTACTGCTAAAGGTATCTGCCATAAGGACGGGGGGGAGGGAGAGAAGAGGAAAAAAAAATTTAAAAGGTGTCCTCATGAAGCGAAAAAAAAAGAAACAAAAGCGTCCTCAAGGAGACAAGAACAATAGGCCTGTAGGCAAAATTGAGAAACAGTCAGCGTGCAGCTCATCCAGTGTCAAGGAGCGGCAAAGATCGAGGACCAGGCCGCGCGCAGCAGATAAGGCCTTGACGCCGAGACGCAGCAAATGCACAACCGAGAGACCTATCGCCTTGCAGCCCATGGAGCTCATCTTCGCCAGCTCGGGTTTTCGGTCGGTCGCAGTGCTGGAGGGTGCAGCCACGTCATCGTGAGCAGAGAAAGAGGGAGATCCGCTTCCATATACCACCGATAGGGGTCCGCCGTCGATGACCCAGTAAGGCCCGCTGTCTCCTGGGGTCTCCGGAACTCCAGCTTGCCTCCTGCACTCAGGGCCCAAATCGCTCCCAAGGGCCGAGGTAGGCACTCCAGCACCTCCGGTGGATTGAAATTTTTGACACTGCTTCCCAGAACAATCTCAGTATGTGAGCAGGCCACAACTTCACCCAGGTCCGGGCTGGTCACCGACTCCTCCACTCTCTGGGTCCTCACCAGGGCCGGACTGGGAATAAAAAGCAGCCCTGGAATTTTTTTTTTATACCAGCCCCATATTGTGAGAAGTGCAAACGAAAAGGATACCAACAGGGTAATTCAAAGAGATTCGAAAATTCACCGCACGTTCGGTGACTTTTCGTTCTCTTCAATTCGGTTTGTTTTGCCGATCCCATTTCGGTGACCCTGCGGTGTATTCAGCAAGTACCACAGGGTCCCCGAATTGCAGGGAAAGGCTGCCACAAACCCAACGAAAACTAACCGCAAAACCCGGCGAATGCACGCCGAAAACCTGCAGAAAAACATTCTGGATTAACCCACCGAAAATCACGGAAAAACCCAAGCAGGAGCCGATCACACGCAGCGTAGCCGCCGGAAAAAGCAGACACAGCAGACGAAGGCAGTGAATATATTAGAAAAACGGTTTGCTTGAATGATTGAAAAGTGAAAAGGTCTAAAATTTACATTTAAAATCCAATGAATGATAAGAAGGGCTGTTACAGAAAAAAGAAGTAAATTTAAAAAAAAAAAAAAAAAAATATGCTTTGAAAATCTCAAAAAATAATAATCAATAAAGAGACTCTTTCCTGCTGAATTTTATAATGAACGGTTTATTAGATATTGAATTAAAACGGGAATATTTTTAACATTGAAGCCTATAAGATTTGCCTGAATAAATCCGCCGCATGAAACCATCGAATGGCAGGACATTCTGGGAACCTTTCACTGCTGGTTTGTGTTCTCTGAATAGAGGAAGCAGCGCTTTTTCGTGGGGATTTCACTGCCCTCGAACAGCCACCGAACAGGCACCGTATGTGCAGGCAATTCGCCAGGATTTGGTGAATTGCCTGCTCTCTGGATAGCCAAATGGCCAAGAAAGGGAACCGAACGCTGATTTTCAGCGTTCGGTTATCTTTCTCAAGCAATTCGGATCTCTTTGAATAACCCTGTAACAGTAAGATATGAAATCACAATCTATCACAGCAGTCCATGGTCTCATGTATTTGGTTGGGAACAACAGCGTTGTGTTCCCGTTAGTAGACATGTGCATTCGTTTTAGTACTAAAACGATTTAGTCCGAATTTTGGGATAATTTAGTTTTCGTATGACTCAAGAGAAACTAAACTGCTCAGTACAAAAAACGAAAGAAACTAAAGTAAAATTCATTACATTTTAGTTTCAGTCCTTTTTGTGATATTACATTGATGAGTGAATGAGACCAGCAATGAAGAGCGCAACATCCGAAGTTCTGCACCCTCCACATGCCAATGCAGTAGGATGTTCTATACAGAGAGGGGCATTAATTAATGCAGGAGGATGTTCTATACATTATACAGAGAGGGGTATTAATGCAGGAGGATGTTATATACATTATACAGAGAAAGGTATAAATTGAGGAGTATGTTCTATACAGAGAGGGACATTAATTTATTCAGGAGGATGTTCTATATATTATACAGAGAGGGGTATTAATTAATGCAGGTGGATGTTGTATACATTATACAGAGAGGGGTATTAATTAATGAAGGAGAATGTTCTAAACATTATACAGAGAGAAGCCTTTTTTTTAGCCCTTTAAATCCAGTGGCTGTGAGCGCTGAGATCGGCTGCTTGTTACATTATCTCTTAGTACATGTATCAGGCTCAGTTGTTACAGTAACTGACTGTAACAGTGCTCAGAGTTTCAGTAAAACAAGGAAATAATATTGTTCTAACCTCTTATATATAAAAATATTATTTACTAGTTTTACTGAAACTCTGAGCGCTATGATGAGCAGCAGTCAGTTACTGTAACAGCTTTGCCTGACACGGGGCCGTATTACATAGTTGGTGCTAACTTAACCAGTGCTGTTGTAAACTGAAAACCTCCATAGGCTATAATGGCTCTGGTAAGTTTACAACAGCTCTGGTTAAGTTAGCACCAGCTATGTAATATGGCCCACATTGTGCGGAGAGTGAGAGATACTGTAACAAGCAGCGATCTCAGCCCTCTGAGGAGCCACTACAATAGTAATTGTATCCACTGGTTTTCGGATGGATGAAATTAGTTTTCATACTAAAGAACTGAAAACGAATTTCTTTAGCAACTAAATAAATTGCATTTTAGGATTAATCCATTAGTTCAAAACGAAATTTTGTGCTGTGCACATGTCTACCCGTTAGACTCTCAGAGATTATATATACCAGAGTAAAGTAGTACGTAGTGATACCTTTTTTTAAATTGGACTAATGCTACAATTAACAGATAAGAGAGGAATCCTCTCGAAAGCTTGTCTTTTAAATGTTACATTAGTCCAGTAAAAAAGGTATCACTACGCACTGCTATACTCTTAATTTTGGCATCTGGACTAACACGTCTTATCAAAATCTAGAGATCTCCAAATAATTGTTTTAAAAAGAAACATTACATTAAAAAAAAAAAAAAATAATTATGGTCATTTCAGCTCACTGAGCTCCATACATGTATACCCAGACAAAATCTGCCCCCCCCCCAGATACATGTATACCTAGACAAAAATCAGACCCCAGATACAGGGCCATCTTTAATTTTGACTGGGCCCTGGGGAAACCTTTTCTTGGGCCCCCCATGCACATTTTCTCTCCACCCCAAAAACTGCGCTTTGTTTTTATTTACATGGTTACTTTTGGCATCATTTGGAAGCTGTGATCACAGCCCACTGCAGACGTATTATTTTTGTATTTCTTTTTGATTACTCACACACGCACATGGAGACCCTGCCCCACTCTCACACCATGTATGCCACACACACACACACACACACACACGTTGCGCACACACAAACTGCAAACACACGCGCACCAAACTGCAAACACACACGCACCAAACTGCAAACACACACGCACCAAACTGCAAACACACACGCACCCACCAAACTGCAAACACACACGCACCCACCAAACTGCAAACACACACACACCAAACTGCAAACAAACACACACGCACACCAAACTGCAAACACACACGCACACCAAACTGCAAACACACACCAAACACACACCAAACACACACCAAACACACAAACACACACCAAACTGCAAAACACACACACCAAACTGCAAAACACACACACCAAACTGCAAACACACACCAAACTGCAAACACACACACCAAACTGCAAACACACACACCAAACTGCAAACACACACACCAAACTGCAAACACACACACCAAACTGCAAACACAGACACCAAACTGCAAACACACACACACACATAAAACTGCAAACACAGGTTGCGCACACTCACAAAAACAGGTTGTAAACACATGGAAAACATTTTTCCTCTGCTTAGAGGGGAGGGGGGCAGCTGTGTATTAAGTGGAGGCTAAAGGGTTTCCCTTTCCCCACTGAGATTGTAAGGGGGTATAAAAGTATTCAGCACCCCAAATAGAGGTATGGGAGATGCTATGCCTTGGGGGCTTCGCGTGGGCGGGCATAACGGTGCAGGGCAGTTTTTTTCCTCTCTCCCTCTCAAGTGTTAAACTGTCCCTGCCTGCAAAATCTACCAGACCCAGCTGCAGCAAATTGAAAGAGGTGCCCGAGGCAGCCTCCAGGAGCACATACATACATGGGTGAGTGTGGCATCCTCTCTCCTGGCGCTGGGTCTGTCTGTGACAGGAGAGCTCAATGCTGGGCCCAGGCTCACTGCATGAGCTGTCGGGCTCCAGGCCCCCTGTGAGTCACTGACACTTGGGGGCGGAGCCACAGTCGTCTTCCTGCTCACTGACCTGAGTGAAGTGAAGTGGCTGCACATGTTGTGTCCTGCTGTGAGGGAGAATCAGCCCCAGATGGGTGCTGGCGGCCGTCGGCCAGGCCTAGGCAGGCCACAGTTCCTCCTCTCCATCCTGCTGCAGCATTTAAAAAAAAAAAAAAAACACCCACTGCTAGAAATCAGACCAGGTGGCCCAATTATGAAGCAGCCTGCCGGGACTTCTCCCGGTATCCCGGTAGGCCAGTCCGGCCCTGGTCCTCACCTCCCGATAGCCTCTCAGAGCCATCTGCATCTGACGCCAGACTCCCTTTGTAAGCAGGCCATCTGCATCCCCTCCATCCAAAATCCGTAGACAGGCGTCGAGGCCACAGGCCAGGGCACTCTTACCTCCTTTAGGGGAGGGGGTCATCCCTTCTCCTCTCCGTAGATCCGACCACCAATGCTGCAGGACTGTATCGGCAAGGAGACGTGGGCCCTCCATCTCTGCGGCCGTCTGCCGAGTCAAAGTCCAGATCGGGGTGGTCCGATCATCCAGATTTTCTGCTTTGTTAAGATCGGAAAGCATTTGGAGCCGGATGGGAGGCTGCTAAATGACCCTTGATGACAAATGACGTAACATCTACATCATTAAAGATTGGCTTTACAGAGCCCTGGTCCTTAAGGGGTTAAATAGCATATCAGAGGAACATGTAGTAGAAATGAACACTTCTTAGAATTCAGAAGCACAGTGTTCATACATGTGCAGGAGCCACACTCAGTCTGCAGGCAATGTATCAAATTCATGAGACCAGACTAATTAGAAGCACATGTTATTTCCAAACACTAATTAACACCTGTTGTTTACGTCATTTGAGAGCCCTGCTGTAAGCACATGTCATTTAGAGGTGAGAATCTTTACACCTAGACATTAGGCAGACTGTAAAGCATGCTTTCCTTGTAAGCTAGAAAATTCACATCACCCATTGCAGCATTTTAAAAGATGAAACACACAGGCGGCACAAAAAAACCTATGCAAGCCTCATGCACAGTATGCCAGGGGTCTCAAACTCATGGCCCTCAACATGATTTGGACTTACAAGTCCCAGGATGATTTCAATGCAATACATGCCGAGGAATCCTGGGAGTTGTAGTTCAAAAACATCAGGGGCACCAGAGTTTGAGAGCCCTGCTGCGAGCACATGTCATATAGGGGTGAGAATCTTTGCACCTAGACATTAGGCAGAC
>RXON01001028.1:0-85048 GCA_009667805.1 Leptobrachium leishanense | reverse complement strand
TCTAATTCGGACATTGTTGCGGCGCCCTCTGTTATCTAAGTCGTCTACTGAGTGGCGTAGGTCAGTAACATATTGGGACTGTTCGTTTAGTTGGCCTGTAATCTGTCAAGGTGGGCCATGGAAGCGTCTCTATCATCTTCCAAATATTGTACTCTGCCTCCCAGTTGCTGCACATCAGCCCCCAATTCAGCGAATTTTGCATCAAATTTTGCCTCCATGCGTGAGAATAGTGATTCCAGGTCCCTCTTAGTGGGTAGATGGCGCAGGGTCTCCCTTACCTCCGCAGTTGGTATGTCGCTCAGAGAGGAAGTCCGGCTGTCTTGCAGATCATCCTCCGATTCAGCCATGCAGTCCCCGGCTGCTGCCATCTTGGTTTTGCGGCCTTGTGAGGGAACAGCCTGTGACCCGCGGAGATAGTGGCGCATCGGGGAGCTCCCGGTCAGTGCCGGGGTATGAGGGTGACTCACAGAGGCAGCGGCTCGTTTTTTTTATCCCGTGGGACGTCGTGCGGACATTCAAAGTGCTTATTTGGTGCGCCCGGGTGCAGAGCTGCAGAATCAAGCGGCCATCTTGCCTCACGTCCAAACCACGCCTCTTGTTAGAATGTTTTATTGCCCGGTGTCTGGTAAACTCTGTTATTGATCTTGGTATCCGGTAAAGGAAGCGGAACATTGCAATGTGTAATGATGATGTGTGTTGAGTAAAGTTCCTTCAATTTCAATAGCTGCATCGATATTGGTATCAAATTAATGATCTTCCATCTAGCTTGATCAGCATCAGCTGCAATGAGCGTTGGCATGCGTTACTCGGGCAATTTTCACCTAAATTAAAGAGCCTTGAAAAAATGTTAATAACCTGTCAGGGTTTAAAACTTGCAATGTTAAAACTTATATCGTTATGGCTGTAAAGAAAAACATGTATTTAAACTTGTAACGTTCAGCAAAGGCATTTCAATAGACAAGGAAGAAACTAGACAAGCAGGATGAAACAAAAGTCGAACATAGCAAAAAACGACTTCCTTGTCTAATCACTCCCCATTCACCTTCCATCACTTTCTATTCACCTTCATCAACAGTCGCAAATACTTTTAATTTTTGAAAAACTTCACAAATCTTAACAAAAATTAAAGGAAGCATCAACCCCCCCTTTGGAAAAAGAGAGACCAAAGGAATCTTTTTCCAAATCATTAGATTTCTAATCAGAAGAGATCAGCCTTGGTAAGGGATTGTATACACAAATATGCACGTTATTAATCTCTTGATCTATTGGATTTTTCTCTTTTCGTCCTGTAAAAGAAAGAAAATTAATTAATAAAACAAAAACACATTTCTACGTTTCCATATGTCTCCGAAATCATGCACAACACCAAACGTATATCTAGATCGTATGACTGCGCGACTGTGATACGGATGCCCAGACACCACAAGATGTTCTACCCTAGAACTGTACTCTGTATCTGGAGAATCTTATCAGCTTGCAAAGCAGGAGCAGGCATGGCACTAGTGCTGGTGATCCAGAGACCTCTTTGGACCCTTACTGATCCCTACAGATTGTCTTTTCCTTACTCTTGGTCCTGTGCTGTCCTAGCATAAGGACTATTCCTATTCCTGACCTGGCCTCAGTTCTCTGCTGCCCTAGCACAAGGACTGTTCCTGACCCGTCCTGACTTATGCTACCCTAACACAAAGTCCAACAGAATAAGCAAAATTATATAGAGGGGCAGTAATGTGTGTCAAGGTGTTTTCACTTAATCCAGTTTCCTGCCTTATGTTTCAGATGACAAGTTCTATAGCGCTGCAGAATGGGGAGACAGAATAACAAACATATTTGTCACACACACACACACACACGTGAAGCTTCTGGGATTACTCATTCATTCATCTAATGCAGGGCTTGACAAATCCCAGGCATCAGGTCGTAATGGCAACTAGAATTTGCACCTGGCACCTGGGCTTTTGTCAGCCCATTTACTGATGGCAATTGGCTATAGGAATTTTAAATGCCTGTGCCGACGCCCTGGACATGCAGTTCTGTCCAGCAGCTCTAGGGGTTTCGGCCACATGTTGTCAATTGCCCCACCCCACTTTCTCCCTGCACTTTCTGCTGGCTGTACATGCTGATGGGCTGGGACAGCTTCCCCCACTGCTCCCCCCCCACAGGCAGTGGCGTAGCGTGGGTTGTTAGCGCCCGGGGCCAGCCAAGAATTGTGCGCCCCCCCCAACCTGTGGACACGTTATCGATATTGCCCCAGCTCTCACATGGATATTGCCCCAGCTCACACATGGATATTGCCCCAGCTCACACATGGATATTGCCCCAGCTCATGAATTTGCCCCAGCTCACACATGGATTTGCCCCAGCTCATGGATTTGCCCCAGCTCACACATGGATATTGCCCCAGCTCATGGATTTGCCCCAGCTCGCTCATGGATTTGCCCCAGCTCACTCATGGATTTGCCCCAGCTCACTCATGGATTTGCCCCCAGCTCACTCATGGATTTGCCCCAGCTCACTCATGGATTTGCCCCAGCTCACTCATGGATTTGCCCCAGCTCACTCATGGATTTGCCCCCAGCTCACTCATGGATTTGCCCCCAGCTCACTCATGGATTTGCCCCAGCTCACTCATGGATTTGCCCCAGCTCATGGATTTGTCCCCAGCTCATGGATTTGTCCCCAGCTCATGGATTTGCCCCAGCTCACTCATGGATTTGCCCCAGCTCACTCATGGATTTGCCCCAGCTCACTCATGGATTTGCCCCCAGGTCACACATGGATTTGCCCCCAGGTCACACATGGATTTGCCCCCAGGTCACACATGGATTTGCCCCCAGGTCACACATGGATTTGCCCCCCAGCTCTCACCTGGATTGTTGCCCCAGCTCCGGCAGGGGGTTGAGGGACCCAGATGCCGGGCAGCGCGGGAGCGCCTGCCCGGTCTTGAACAGTCCGTCCTGTGAAGTGGATGTGGCTGTGTGCGTGCGCAGCCGGTCACGCGGTCCGGCCAGTCAGGTGGTACAGAGACTCAGTACCACCTGATTAGCCGGACCACGTGACCGGCTGCGCACGCACACAGCCGCATCCGCTTCACAGGACGAACTGTTCAAGACCGGGCAGGCGCTCCCGCGCTGCCGGCATCTGGGTCCCTCAACCCCCGGGCCAGTTTTAGGGGCGCGAATGCGCCCCTAACAAAACTGCGCCCGGGGCCACGGCCCCCCCAGCCCCCCCCCACGCTACGCCACTGCCCACAGGTATAATACAGGCAGAGGGACATAGTCATTCTCTGTTCCTTCCTAACCCCATTAGTTCCCCCTGTCCCCCAACAGCTCCTCACCCTGACCCCTAGCAGCTGCACCCTGCCAGGCCCAGTGGTAGGAGTTGCTGGATCAGCGTGCCACAATAAGGGAGGGAGGGGCTGCGCTGCCTGCTTCTCTGCAGCCAGATGGCACAGGGGTCATTTGGAGCACTGCATCTCAGTGCCTGTGCATCGCACATGATCGATCAAGGTGACATTGGGAAGAGCAGAGCTTGGCCTTTCCAAAGATATCCACCATGACCATAACATTAAAATAAAAAAATATATTTTTTTCTTTTTACAAGGAGCTAATGGTTCAACAGTCAGGTTATATATCACATTGTGTATTACTTTCATTTTCCCCTTGGTTTAGCTGTACATATAAAGGGTTAATGGGCAGGCTTCATTCCTTACATTATATATTTCAAGGTTTCCCTTACAAATGGCATTTTAGGGGTTAATGGGAAGGCTATGTACCACACTGTTTTAATCACAATGTTTTCCCCTAGTTATATTGTGGCATGTTAGGGGTTAATGGCAGTCACACATTTAAAATGGTTAGTTTCTAAATCTGTTTGCATGGCCACTACATAAACCTCAGAGCTTACACTCTATTTCACCTACGCAGGAATAGAACCATATTTAGAAATATTTCCTGACACTTTCTTTGTAAAGAAAGGCATTTTTAATAGGACTGCAGCGATTTTAAGCCGACTGGTGAAAACACGGGCTTATTTAAACTCACTTATATCATGTCCAGTTATCCGGTAGATATCCTCGCCATTTGTTTTGGTTCCGAATATCGTTTCAGATGATAATCCTGCGCGATATGCCTTTTAAAATAGATTACCACCAAAGGTTGTACAATTAATTGAGCACATGTTACTGACCGCATTAAGCACCAAGATGGCCACCAGCCCTTGGCTTAAAATGGCCGACACATGTGGTTGCCTTGCTGCGTCCTAAAATGGTGGACAGACATGTGCTTGGAACAAAAAAAATTGTACAGAGCCCCAAATGCACTTGATAGCATCCACAACAAAGCAATATCTGGTATTCAGGAAGGTTATATGTAAAAACAGAACTTATACAACACAATTTAGTTGCTAAGTCTCTGCAGCAATATTTAACTGCTAAATATAACACAACTCTATCTAAACCATTATGCAATAAAATAAAAGCCATACACTGTGTAAGTATAAGCAATGTATAGCTTTCATTTAAATCTCCCTGTGACACATAAAAGCTGACCCAGAGTATATCCTTTTTTTTTGTTTAACCCTTTCGCTGCTGAGGCTTTTCCCGCCCCTGTGCTGAGGTCATTTTTACCGGTTTTGCTCATCATGTTTAAACGTGTTTTGAAGCTTATTTTAGTATATGACACCGACATATTATATATCGTTCTTTCCGTCAGACTCGGTAGATTCATAATATCTCATTATTATATGTATACGTTATGTCATGTCTGTATATTATAACAAAAAATGCAATAAAATATGTATTTTCAATAATTTACAATGTGTAAAGTGTTTTTTTCACATTTTAAGATGCGAGCAATTGCGGTTATATTTTGTATGGGGTGCGCTTGTTAAAAAAATTAGAGATGGGGTCTCGTTACATTTTATTTTGGGGAAAATGACACTATTTTTAACAAACGCACCGCATACAAAAATCGTTAGTGCAGCATCATTGTTCACATTATAATTGAAATGGGAACAATATTGCTGCATTAACAAACCAAAAAAAAAAATAATAATAATTTTTTGAATTTTTTTTATTTTTTTTTTTATTTTTATTTTTTCATTTTTTACAAAATTTTTCACTTTCATGTTTGGTATCGTTGGAACGGCCATGCTCTGGCCGATCCAACCATACCAAAATTTAACCCCTAACTGCCACGGATCGGGAGATAGGGAGTTCCAATCTCCACCGTTGGTGGCAGTCAAGGGTTAAGTCCAGGACTGGCGTCATCGTGCTACGCACGATGACGCCAGTCCTCAGGGGGAGTTCCCGGAGGCTTGGCCGACATCCAAGATGTCGGCCAGCTCCGGGAAAGGATCGCGAACCGGCGCTGAAAAGCGCCGATTCGCGATCCAGCTCCCCAGGGGTTAATGCCAGGCATCATTTGGAAGGGCAGGCTGTGCCCTTCCAAATGATGCCTGGGTTAACCCTCGCAGAGCCGCCGATCGGGAGGGAGAGAGGTCCGAAGGACCTCCCCCCCCCTCCCTTTCAGGCGCCTCCTCCGCACATGCGGGGGGCGCCTGAATTAGGTGTCATCGCGCCCCGCGCGATGACACCTAATTCCGGCGTCTGCTGTTCCGGATGCCGGGCTTACATCCAGGATGTCAGCCCGCACCAGAGGGGCCAGCGATCGGCCGGAACCCGGCCGAACGCTGACCCCAATGGGAGGACGTGCTCAGCGCGTCCTCCGCACACCAGCAGGAATGCTGAGGACGCGCTCAGCGCGTCCTCAGCATCGAAGTGGTTAAAGCACAGCAATCCTTTAATATAGCCCTGATGTTTATCTTTACAGATGCACAGCACAGGTTTACAGTTATGCCTCTCAGCTTTTGTCTCAAACTTCGATAAAGCACATAATACAGAGAGTGGAGACTGTTATACAGAACAGAGCCTGTGTAGACGCAGTATAGAGTGTGCAGAGAGCACAGCATGCAGAACTGAGAGAGCAAGAAGAAAAGCAGGTCCTATTGCTGGAAATGTGCTGAGCTCCTTGTACAGAGAGCATTTTATATGCAGAGCGCTGTATACACAGAACAGAAAATACAGATTTACTTAAGCTTTGGGTATGAATAGTCACCCTACTAATAACTTTTCTGAGGATTCTAAGATATTCATACATTTCAAACTGTAATATCACTGAGGTAGGCAGAGACTGGAGACTATCATTCACTTATTACCATAAGAAAAAACTGTCTTTTAAACTTCAAAGCAAATTGAAGTCCTGATCCAATACACCACATGATCCAATATACCAAATAGAAGGCACTTTCCATGATAGAGACTAGATGACAGAGAAATTAGAGGCAACAGAGAGAGGTTTTTTTTGGAGGCATAGAGTTCAGGATCACAATACACAGGTAATAGAACACAAAATACTTACCTGAGCATGTAATTCCACTTAGACTGACACCATTCTGTTAGGTCTGAACGGCTCTCCTTTCCCATCTCCATTCTCCATGTGTCCCCCCATCTCTGTTACCAGTCAGGATTTGCTGTACCCTGGCATTGATGAGAGTGCGTTTGTGCAAAATGAGACACAACCTGCTATGTCCTTCAAACTGAGACTGTATTCATCAACAGTCAGGAGTATATATGCCTTTACATACAAAATGGAGGAGCTGATGTGATAACCAATGTCACAGAGAAACAGGTTATAAGGAATTTGCCTCACGGTATTGCCTGGTGGGGTCTCCCATACAGCAGAGCAGGATTTAACAGGCACAATGGGGGGGGGGGTTGGACAGATGTCCTGAGGACAATTGGGAAAGAGGCAAGCAATGAATTAAAGATTTCAATTACTTATAATTTTGGATATAAAATCCCTTACAATGGGTATCATCTCTCTGTAAATGAGGTATGATGGGTATCGCCTCTCTGTAAATGAGGTATGATGGGTATCGTCTCTCTGTATATGAGGTATTATGGGTATCGTGGCTCTGTATATGTGGTATGATGGGTATCATCTCTCTGTAAATGAGGTATGATGGGTATCGCCTCTCTGTAAATGAGGTATGATGGGTATCGTCTCTCTGTATATGAGGTATTATGGGTATCGTGGCTCTGTATATGTGGTATGATGGGTATCATCTCTCTGTATATGAGGTATGATGGGGTATTGTCTCTCTATATATAAGGTATGATGGGTATTGTGGCTCTGTTTGTGGTATGATGGTATCTTGGCTCTGTTTGTGGTATGGTGGGTAGGTATCGTAGCGCCATATATGAGGTAGGATGGGTATTGTCTCTCTGTATATGAGGTATGATGGTATCGTCTCTCTGTATATGAGGTATGATGGGTATCGTGGCTCTGTATATGAGGTATGATGGGTATCGTGGCTCTGTATATGAGGTATGATGGGTATCGTCTCTCTGTATATGAAGTGTGATGGTATCGTCTCTCTGTATATGAGGTATTATGGCTACCGTCTCTCTGTATATGAGGTATGATGGGTATCGTGGCGCTGTATATAAAAGGTATGATGGGTATCGTCTCTGTATATTAGGTATGATGGGTTTCGTGGCTCTGTATATGAGGTATGATGGGTATCGTGGCTCTGTATGTGGGGTATGATGGGTATCGTCTCTCTGTATGTGAGGTATGATGGGTATCGTCTCTCTGTATATGAGGTATGATGGGTATCGTTTCTCTGTATATGAGGAATGACGGTATCGTGGCTCTGTATATGAGGTAGATTGGGTGTCGTCTCTCTGTATATGAGTTATGATGGGTATAGTCTCTCTGTATATGAGGTATGATGGGTATCGTCTCGCTGTATATGAGGTATGATGAATATCGTCTCTCTGTATATGAGGTATGATGGTATCATGGCTCTGTATTTGAGGTGTGATTGGTATCGTGCCTCTGTATATGAGGTATGATGGGTATCGTGTCTCTATGAGGTATGATGGGTAGCGTGGCTCTGTATATGAGGTATGATGGGTATCGTGTCTCTATGAGGTATGATGGTATCGTGGCTCTGTATATGAGGTATGATGGGTATTGTCTCTCTGTATATGAGGTATGATGGTATCGTGGCTCTGTATATGAGGTATGATGGGTATCAAGGCTCTGTGTTTGTGGTATGATGGGTATCGTATCTCTATATATAAGGTAGGATGGGTATCGTTGCTCTATATATGAGGTAGGATGGTTATCATCTCTCTGTATATGAGGTATGATGGGTATCGTGGCTCTGAATATGAGGTATGACGGGTATCGTGGCTCTGTATATGAGATATGGGTATTGTGGCTCTGTATATGAGGTATAATGGGTGTCATCTCTCTGTATATGAGGTATGATGGGTATCGTGGCTCTGTATATGCGGTATGATGGTAACGTGGCTCTGTATATGAGGTATGATGGATATCGTCTCTCTGTATATGAGGTATGATGGGTATCGTGGCTCTGTTTGTGGTATGATGGGTATCGTATCTCTATATATAAGGTAGGATGGGTATCGTTGCTCTATATATGAGGTAGGATGGTTATCATCTCTCTGTATATGAGGTATGATGGGTATCGTTTCTCTGTATATGAGGTATGACTGTATCGTGGCTCTGTATATGAGATATGATGGGTATCGTGGCTCTGTATATGAGGTATGATGGGTATTGTGGCTCTGTATATGAGGTATGATGGTATTGTGGCTCTGAATATGAGGTATGATGGTATTGTGGCTCTGAATATGAGGTATGACGGGTATCGTGGCTCTGTATATGAGATATGGGTATTGTGGCTCTGTATATGAGGTATAATGGGTGTCGTCTCTCTGTATATGAGGTATGATGGGTATCGTGGCTCTGTATATGAGGTATGATGGTAACGTGGCTCTGTATATGAGGTATGATGGATATCGACTCTCTGTATATGAGGTATTATTATTATTATTATTATTCTTTATTTATAAAGCGCCAGCATATTCCGCAGCGCTGTACAATAAGCACAGTATAGACAGGGTTACAATACATTGAACAACATTTGACAAACAGTACAGGAGGAGATGAGGGCCCTATTCCCGTAGGAACTCACAATCTGGGAGGGTTGGGGTTGGAAACAGGAGGAGAGGACTGTAAGGTGAGAGTGATTGATGGTTGTGTGTCAGTGAGTTGGGTGGTAGGCTTCCCTAAATAGGAATGTTTTCAGGGAGCGTTTGAAGGAAGAGAAGTTAGGGGAAAGTCTGACAGTACGAGGGAGAGCGTTCCACAGAGTGGGGGCTGCGCGTGAGAAATCCTGCAGTCTATCATGGGAAGAGGTGATGCGGGGAGAAGCTAGGCGCAGGTCACTGTTTGACCTTAGGGAGCGGGCCGGGGTGTATTTGGTGATTAGTGAGGACAGGTAGTGGGGAGCTGAGTTAGTGAGGGTTTTGTAGGTAAGGATAAGGATTTTGAACTTAATTCTGCAGTGGATGGGGAGCCAGTGAAGGGACTCACAGAGGGGAGCGGCAGAGACAGAGCAGCGGGTGAGGTGAATTAGCCTGGCGGAGGCGTTCAGGATGGATTGTAGGGGGGAGAGGCGGGACAGAGGGAGGCCAGATAAGAGATTATTGCAATAGTCGAGTCGGGAGATTACCAGGGCGTGTATGAGTTGTTTTGTGGTGACAGCGGTAAGAAATGGCCGAATTCGGGAAATATTACGCAGTTGGTATCGGCAGGAGGAGGAAAGAGACTTGATGTGGGGGATGAAGGAAAGAGCAGAGTCAAGTGTAACTCCAAGACAGCGAACTTGGTTTGATGGGGAAATGGTGATACCCTCCACCGTGATCGAGAAGTCAGGAGGTGGGGAGGCATTGGAGGGAGGAATAAGTAGGAGTTCAGTCTTTGACATGTTGATCTTTAGGTGGTGGGAGGCCATCCAGGAGGAGATGCCAGATAAACAGTCACTGACTTTTGAAAGGACAGGGGGAGAGAGATCAGGGGTAGAGAGGTAGATCTGAGTGTCATCAGCGTAGAGGTGGTAATTGAAGCCAAAGCTGTTGATGATTTTGCCCAGGGAGGAGGTGTAGATGGTATCGTGGCTCTATATATGAGGTATGATGGTATCGTGGCTCTGTATATGAGATATAATGGGTATCGTGGCTCTTTATATGAGGTATGATGGGTATCATGGCTCTGTACATGAGGTATGATGGGTATCGTGGCTCTGTATAGGAGGTATGATGGGTATCATGGCTCTGTATAGGAGGTATGATGGGTATCGTGGCTCTGTATATGAGGTATGATGGGTATCGTGGCTCTATATGAGGTATGATGGGTATCGTGGCTCTGTATATTAGGTATGATGGGTATCGTGGCTCTGTTTGTGGTATGATGGGTATCGTATCTCTATATATAAGGTAGGATGGGTATCGTGGCTCTGTTTGTGGTATGATGGGTATCGTATCTCTATATAGAAGGTAGGATGGGTATCATGGCTCTGTATATGAGATATAATGGGTATCGTGGCTCTGTATATGAGGTATGATGGGTATCATGGCTCTGTATATGAGGTATGATGGGTATCGTGGCTCTGTATATGAGGTATGATGGGTATTGTGTCTCTATATGAGGTATGATGGGTATCGTGGCTCTGTATATTAGGTATGATGGGTATCGTATCTCTATATATAAGGTAGGATGGGTATCGTTGCTCTATATATGAGGTAGGATGGTTATCATCTCTCTGTATATGAGGTATGATGGGTATCGTCTCTCTTTATATGAGGTATGATGGGTATCGTTTCTCTGTATATGAGGTATGACTGTATCGTGGCTCTGTATATGAGGTATGATGGGTATTGTGGCTCTGTATATGAGGTATGATGGTATCATGGCTCTGTATATGAGGTATGATGGGTATCGTGGCTCTGTATATGAGGTATGATGGTATCGTGTCTCTATGAGGTGTGATGGGTATCGTGGCTCTGTATATGAGGTATGATGGGTATCGTGGCTCTGTATATGAGGTATGATGGGTATCGTGGCTCTGTATATGAGGTATGATGGGTATCGTGTCTCTATGAGGTGTGATGGGTATCGTGGCTCTGTATATGAGGTATGATGGGTATCGTGTCTCTATGAGGTGTGATGGTATCGTGGCTCTGTATATGAGGTATGATGGGTATTGTCTCCCTGTATATGAGGTATGATGGTATCGTGGCTCTGTATAGGAGGTATGATGGGTATCAAGGCTCTGTGTTTATGGTATGATGGGTATCGTATCTCTATATATAAGGTAGGATGGTTATCATCGCTCTGTATATGAGGTATGATGGGTATCGTGGCTCTGAATATGAGGTATGACGGGTATTGTGGCTCTGTATATGAGGTATAATGGGTGTCGTCTCTCTGTATATGAGGTATGATGAGTATCGTGGCTCTGTATATGAGGTATGATGGTAACGTGGCTCTGTATATGAGGTATGATGGATATCGTCTCTCTGTATATGAGGTATGATGGGTATTGTGTCTCTATATGAGGTATGATGGGTATCGTGGCTCTGTTTATAAGGTATGATGGGTATCGTCTCTCTGTATATGAGGTATAGGTATCGTGGCTCTGTATTTGATGTGTGATGGGTATCGTGGCTCTGTATATGAGATATAATGGGTATCGTGGCTCTGTATATGAGGTATGATGGTATCGTGGCTCTGTATATTAGGTATGATGGGTATCGTGGCTCTGTATATTAGGTATGTTGGGTATCGTGGCTCTGTTTGTGGTATGATGGGTATCGTATCTCTATATATAAGGTAGGATGGGTATCGTTGCTCTATATATGAGGTAGGATCGTTATCATCTCTCTGTATATGAGGTATGATGGGTATCGTCTCTCTGTATATGAGGTATGATGGTTATCGTTTCTCTGTATATGAGGTATGCTGGGTATTGTCTCTGTATATGAGGTATGATGGTATCGTGACTCTGTATATGAGATGATGGGTATCATGGCTCTGTATATGAGGTATGATGGTATCGTGGCTCTGTATATGAGGTATGATGGTATCGTGGCTCTGTATATGAGGTATGATGGGTATCGTCTCTCTGTATATGAGGTATGATGGGTATCGTGGCTCTGTATATGAGGTATGATGGTATTGTCTCTCTGTATATGAGGTATGATGGGTATCGTGGCTCTGTATATGAGGTATGATGGGTATCCTCTCTGTATATGAAGTGTGATGGGTATTGTCTCTCTGTATATGAGGTGGATTCTCAGAGGGGGAAACATACAGAAATCCAGTATAATTTATTTACTCACTTTTACGCCAGAGGTAGAGGATCAGAATCACAGCCAGAGGCACGAGAATCACGACACTCAGTAAAAAACACACACGATTCCGGTTTTCACGTTTTCCATTTGACTCCATTTTTTCTGCAAAGATAAAATGTTGTCATTATTCAGTGAATCAGACACGTCGGATGATGAGTTTTTTCCATTGTAATGAGCTGGTTTCCATCTTTTCACAATGTATCGGCCTCCTGCTTCTCCACTACTCACAGCTCCCTCTGATACAGCCAGTGATTATATCAGGTGAATAAAGCCACTGCTCATAACCCAGGACCTCACACCATGACCGTGACTACATGTAGGGGACAGAGCAGGACTTATTTATTGCACCAGGCAGGGGTATTTATACCAGACAGGGGGCATTATCATACAATCACAGGAAACACAGTTCCCCAGCTCAGTGGCGTCACTAGGGTTGGTGTCACCCAGTGCAGTAACTTATGGTCACCCCCCGAGTTTTACAGTTTTTTTGTTTTTTTTAACTACTCTTACTCATAAATCAGTACTCCCATATAACACTGAATGCTCATAATACACGGCGCACGTTGCTGTGGAGCTCTGTGATATGCTCATATACAAGTTTTGGCAAACTGAGAACAAGTACGGTGCCTGTTCGAAGGCAGTGAAAGTCCCCATAGAGAAGTATTGGTTAATCTATTCAGAGACACCGAACAGCAAAGAAATGTCCTGATGTCCGGTGGTTTCATTCGGCAGGTTTATTGAGGTGAACGAACACCATAGGTTCAAAGTTAAAAATATTCCTGTTTTTATTCAATATCTAATAAACCGTTAATTCCTTTAATCCATAGTAAAAAATCTCTTTATTTATTGATTTTATTTTTTTACTATCCTCTAGACATTTTTTTTTTAAAAAAAATTCTATTTTTTTTTCTAATAGCGGTTTTATTTTTTTTTCCTGTAACAACCCTTTTTATTATCATTCATAGGAACTTATCTGTAAATTCCAGACATTTTCGTTCAGTAGTTCTTTTTAAAACGGCAGGGGACGGGTTTGCGGCAGCATTCGGTGGCTGATTCCCTGCACTTCAGGGACCCTGTGGTGATTTCACCGAGGAGATTTGATTCCCCAATGTGCGGGGAACAACAGAACACTGAAATGTCTGCGTCATTACGGTGCTCTGTGAATATCCTCTTTGTGGAGTTTTTTTTCCCACCCCCTGGAAAGTGCCAGCTTAGGCCTTACCTACCAAGGGCATACTTGAAAATTAGAGAATTTTCAATCTATCCTTCCTGGCAAAATATTTTTGTAAACAAAAAAGGGTGTTTTTTAGGGTGTTTCCCTAGGGGGTGTGTGCCGCACCACCCGCCGTCCCCTTGCGACGCCCCTGCCCAAGCTCACCCAGTCATATCCCATTCTGGTGGTGCTGCCACCAACCCATAGCCCATTCTGGTGATGCTGCCCCAGCAATAGCCCATTCTGGTGATGCTGCCCCCAGCCACAGCAATAGGGCCCTTGGCAGTCACAATGTAATATCAGGCTCTAGTTCTGTATATGAGGTGTCAGTGGGTATCGTGGTTGTGTATATGAGGTGTCAGTGGGTATCGTGGCTCTGTATATGAGGTGTCAGTGGGTATCGTGGTTGTGTATATGAGGTGTCAGTGGGTATCGTGGCTCTGTATATGAGGTGTCAGTGGTGTAACAGGGCATCAAGTAGAGAGCAAGGAAAGGTCCTGTCCGAGGTTTATGTGTCACCCAGATTTCTCTCTTACACCTTCCGGAACCTCTAGTAAGCCCCTGGTTTTGCACTTTGCCTCAGTGGAAATTTAGCGCAGTTGAGGCAAACAGAAATCGCTCTGGAACTTGGGGAGCAGACAGTCTCTATCTGCTGGAGCACAAGGTTGGTTATGCTGGTTTGCTGAAGCCTGACAAACACTAGGTTTGCACAGTTTGATAGTCAGGACTATTGTATGTTTAGTTAGTGCCGGGACACGGCTAGGAATTTTCTTTGCTTTTGAAGTGTTTTTTGAGCACTATACAGCGTGTTGTATAACCTGTGGGTCGCTGCAATAAATGTACCCCCGTTTGAAGGAAAGTCACTGGTCTGGTCTCTGAACCTTTCAAGAGTGTTCACCCCAGAGAGCAATTGCACCTGCTCAGTGGTGTATTTTTGCCTAGGCCGACAAGGCCTAGGCCTAGGGCGGCACTTTCCAGGGGGCGGCGGCCCGCAAAGTATTTTGCAAAGTATTTTACCAGGAAGGATACATTGAGATTTCACTAATTTGCTGACTATTACTTGTATTGTAAATTAAGATCAATTCGATAGTGTGGGAAATGTTTTACCCCATAGGCTTCAATGTTAAAAATATTCCAGTTTTAATTTCAATATCTAATAAACCATTGCTTATAATATTCTGCAGTAAAAAGTCTCTTTATCTTTAGATTTTTTTTTTATTTTTCTTTAACAATTCGAAATTTGACCAGAAATCGATCCGAAATTTTGTGTGGTCGAAATTTCAGATTCGGGATGCCTTCGGAAGCATGAAAATGGTAAATTTCGTAGGAAAAACGAATCTGTATCCCTATCTGCCACCCAACTCACTAATACACATCACTGCCCCAACCAGTCCATCACTCTCACCTTGCAGTTCTCTCTTGTTTCCACCCCCAACCCTTCTAGATTGTGAGTTCCCATGGGAATAGGACCCTCGTTTCCTCATGTATCAGTTTATCAAATGTTGTTCAGTCTCAATGTATTGTAACCCTGTCTATATCATGCCCATTGTTCAGCGCTGCAGAATATTATTTATTTATTTATTTGCAAAGTATTTTACCATGAAGGATACATTGAGATTTCTCTCGTTTTCAAGTATGTCCTGGGTTCAAGAACATTGAAATTTTGCAGTTGTTACAGAAATACAAAGTAATAAAATGCAAGATATTAAAAACAAAACACAAATATACAGATTAATACGGAAAATAAATATGTAAGTAAAATAGTCACTATCAGGGTTATTCAGAGAGAGGTGAATAGCAGGAGAATGACTGGAGAATGAAAAATTCTAGGTCAAAATAGCCGACTTGGAAAGTGAGATGAAAGGGAGAATTTTTCTGGTTTGGCTATTTTGACCTAGAATTTTTCATTCTCCAGTCATTCTCCTGCTTTTCACCGCTCTCTGAATAACACTGATAGTTACATGTTTACAGGTGCATTCCTTATTGAGGTATGCTAATAGGGAGCTCTTAAGGGACTTTAGACTGGGGGAAGATTTGATGGCGTCTGGGAGGTTATTCCATAACTGCGGTGCTCTGTAGGAAAATGAGGATCGAGACTCTTTTTGTATTGTGGTATTGCAAGTAAGGTGCTGGTCCTGGATCGGAGGTTATAGGATGAGGGAGCTTCTGAGGGAAGCAGCCTATTCAGGTAGGGTGGCAGCTTTCCAGAAACCCTCTTAAACACCAGGTTGGAAAGGTGAAGAGTGCGTTTAGATTCTAGTGACGCCACTTTAGCTCTTTTAACATGTCACAATGGTGGGTCATGTAGTTACATTGTAGCACAAAGTGGCAGAATGAGTTATACAATGTAGTAAGTTTATGAAGGTGTGTTTGCGGGGCGGCTGCTTACACTACATCTCCGTATTCAATAGCTGGCATAAGCATTTGTTGTACAATCTGCTTTGTTACCACGGGGCTCAGGCAGGATTTGTTTCTGTACAGGGCACCTAGTTTGGGGTAAAGTTTGGATGAGAGTTTTTCAATGTGGGGGCCAAAGGTTAGATTTGGGCGTAACCACATACCTAGATATTTGAGAGAAGTGACTGTGGTCAGCGTGCCATTTGATTTTGTCCTGACACATAGATGGGGTGTTTGAAATTTATGTAGTTTAGGTTTTGTTCCAAAGAGCATTGTAACAGTTTTGTCAGCATTTAGAAAAAGTTTGTTATCTTTGATCCACTTTTCTACCTCTGTGAATTGGTCTTGCAGCACGGCCTCCAGCTGTGGGAGATCTTGTTTGCTGGTATAGATTACAGTGTCGTCTGCGTACATGTGTACAATTGAGGCTTTGCAGACATTGGGCAGATCATTTATGAATATTGTGAATAGCAGGGGGCCGAGTATCGAGCCTTGGGGTACACCGCACGTGACTGGGAGGGGGAGGGAAGTGCTGTCAGAAATGGACACATATTGTGACCGATCAGACACATATGATTGAAACCAGGTTAGCGTGCGATCACTAATACCAGAGTTTTTAAGTTTTTGTAATAAGATGCCATGGTCTACGGTGTCAAAGGCCTTGGCAAAATCAAGGAAGATGGCTCCAGTTAGGTTTCCTTGTTCCATCCCAGCTTGGATATCATTGTAAACCTTTAAAAGGGCAGTTGTAGTTGAATGATTTGGACGGAAGCCAGATTGATCTGGGGTTAAATAGTTCCAATACTGATAGTAATCGCGTAATTGAGTGTAAACACATTTTTCCAGAATTTTTGACATTATAGGGAGCAATGATATTGGGCGGTAGTTGGCTACCAAAGTATTGTCTCCACTTTTATGGATAGGTACCACTCTCGCAGTCTTCCAGAGTTTGGGTATATATCCAGTCGCCAGTGATTTATTGATTAGGGTTGTGACAGGTTTTGCAATTGCTGGGGCACTGATTTTCAGCAGCATTGCTGGGATTTGATCAGGTTCTGACTGGTGTTTCATTTTTTGCTTACAGAGAAGTTTAGTAATGGCACTGACAGGCACCGGTCTAAAACTGAATTTCTCTTTGATACAGGGTTTTTGCACAGTTGGAAAGATCTGATTTGTGTGCTGCCTTTCTGAATGTGTTTCAATTGCTAGCTTAGTAATCAGGGTGTTGGCGCATCCAACAAAATAGTTATTAAAGGCATTTGCTACATCTAGGGGGTGTTGCAGGGTTTGGTTGTTTACTTTGACAGCAGCTGGTTGGGAGTGGACAGGGGGCGATTGTATGTTATTTATGATTTTCCAAAGATTTCTCGGGTTTGATATGTTATTGTTTAAATTTCATTGAAGTATTGGGCTTTGGCCATTTTTGTTTGCTTTGTGCATGCATTCCGCCATTTTCGGTATTCACAGTGATTGCTCATGGATCCAGTACTCTTGAAATTTGACCAGAGTGAATCTCTAAGCTGGTACATGTGTGTGAGGTCAGCTGTAACCCAGGGGAGATGTGCCCCTTTGACTCGCACTTTACGCAGCGGAGCATGGGCATTCCAGACTTGCAGGAGCTCTGACTGAAAGTATTCAATTGCACAGTCTAGGTCTGGGATTAGGTTTAGCCTGTACCACGTGAGCCAATTGAGATCATTTAGGAAAGATTCAAGATTAAATTTCTTGAAGGACCTGGTGATTATTACCTTCGGGGGAGATTTTGTGGCCTTTATTTTGCGCACACAGTACACCAGACAGTGATCACTGAAGCTATTAGCGAGAACGCCTGCCTCCTGTATTCTATCAGGACATGAGGAGAGAATCCAGTCCAGCAAGGTATGGTTAAGGCTTTTCATATTCATGCGAGTGGGGGAGGAGATTAATTGTGTAAACTGGAAAGCCTTAAACTTGGAGCAGTGTTTATTGTTTTTAGGATTCAGCCAGTCAACATTAAAATCGCTGAGGACCAGCAGTTCACTTTTTTGGTTTTGAGCTACCAAATGACTAAGGATTTGGGTTATGTCAGAAAGTGAGTGCAATAGATGTCGGTGGGTGATAGAATCCAGCAACAATAATTGGTTTACTGAATGGGATCTCAATAATACCAGAAAGGAAATCAAAAGTGGCTGGGGAGCTAGAGATATGGTGAGTGATATATAGATTAAAGATATACAGAACTCTAATTCAACTCTGTTATAAAAATTGGAGATATGCAAAACTCTGATTCAACTGTGTTATCTAGATTAAAGATTTCCAGACCTCTGGTATAACTCAGTAAAAACACCCTGATAGCTGGCAGCCAGTGACAAGACACCGATTAAAATTCGCAGAAATCTGCTACAAGTCTGTGAGACCCCCTGATAGGACCCCCTGATAGCTGGCAACAGTGACAAGACACAGATTACAATTCCCAGAAACCTCCTATAAATCAGTGAGACCCACTGATGGGTGGCAGTGAGAACACACAGATTACAACAATTCCCAGATATTTTATAGAAGTGAGACCCCCACAATAGCTGCTGGCAGTGAGAACACACACTAACAGAACAATCTCCTCTCAAAAAACATGTGCTGGGGCTGCGAGGGATGACTTATATAGTGCGCTGCGGGACTTAGCTCTGTGAGCCCATGATTGGGCAAAATTTGCCCAATCAGGACTCTGAGCCGTGATTGGCATAGTCTTGCACCTGACCTGTGGTCAGGTGCAAGGCTGTAGCCAATTACAAGCTTCAGGCCAGTGGAAAAGTGCTTTGTGGGCGAACTCAAACCTAACACGCGGAAATGTTCGGAGTTCGGCGAATAGCCGAATGGCCGATGTTCGATGCGAACTCCGAACAGATCGAACCGAACAGCTCATCCCTAGTGGTCAGGGGCCTTCCCATTAGTAAGGGAAAGGCAGCTAAGAAGCTTCGTAAATCCTGCTTGACCGAGAGGTTTGCTGAGGTACAGCGGTTGGAAAATCAACATGCGGAATCCGGAGATCCCTTTTATATCAACATTTGTTACAGGCCAGAACCTCTCTAACAGAACATTTATCGGAAGACCTTAAATTTCTAGCGATCAAGGCTAACGCCTTTTTTGCCCTTAACAAGAACAAACCGGGTCGTCTTTTGGTTCAGATTCTTAAATCCCGACGCGGGAGATCGTAGATCCCACGCATTCGCCTAACTTCTGCAACGATCACTTAGTTCGAACCCGGATCTAGTGGCTGAGGAGTTTCAAAAGTATTTCAGTTCATTGTATTCCATACAAGATACAAATTTTTTGGACCTAAACGCTGATTGCATTGACACCTATTTGGCTGATAAGACTATTCAGTGCCTTGATACTGCAGAAGCAGCTGAATTGGGTTCACCCATTCAAGCTGAGGAGCTTGTCGCAGCCCATAAATGCTCGAAACCGCATAAATGTCTGGGTCCAGACGGCCTCCCGTCGGAATACTTTAAAATGCTCCAACCTGAGTTGCTTACCCATATGCTCTCATCATTTAATTCTATTCTCTCAAACAAGACGCTTCATCTATCAGCACTAGCGGCCACCATATCCTTGATACAGAAGCCGGGTAAAGATCTCTTGCTACAATCTAGCTACCGACGAGCTCTCTTCTTAATGCAGATGTTAAGTTACTAACGAGAGTATTAGCCACACGCTTAGAACACTATCTCCCGCACCTTATAGATCCGGATCAGGTAGGCTTTATACCCAGAAGGGAAGCGAAGGACGCCACTGTGACGGGATGGTCGTCCGTCTGCTGTCCTCAGATGCCCCTGCTGTGGATCAGCCCGACTACCGAGTGGCTCGGCACTTGGCGTCCCGAGCAGCCTGATCCGCTGGTCCTGGGTGCTGGGAATGGCTTTGGTGTTGTTAGGAGCCGCTGTAAGGAAGTGGTGCCGTCTGGGGTCCATTTGATGTTCCTCTTCTGGGGTAGGAAGCGTTTTGGAAGACCACTGAGTGTCTTCCGTGGTGAATGTGATTTGCTCTGAAATAAAACACCAGACGAGCTGTATGTCTTAAAACAGTGAATTGCTTTATTTAGGGGTTTCAACAGGGTCATTTATACAACTTCACACACACAGATTACTAACTCCCCGCCCACACAACCAGCACTGATTGGCTCCTTTCCCAACCTCCTGTTTCCTATCAGGTCCCTTTCAGGCTCCCCCATTGTCCAGGGGATTAGGCAGATGAGGTCTTGGAAAAGCCTCCAATCAGCTGGCTTGCCGTATCCTCCATCTTGGGGCCATGAGGTCCTTTGTCCTTTGGACCCATGCTGGGCTGGGCAAAATGGGGACTGGGGAAAACCACATACATACAGTTTTCTTCATTTGAAACTACATTCATACAATAAGGATACATTGTAAAATACACCACACTAATAAAACCACATTGTAATAACATAAAATTGTCCATACAATTCAATACTCACAACCGAAAGATAAAGAGTAAAAATGGTCTTTAAACTTGTCCAATTTGAGTTCCGTGGCTCGCTGAGGCGAGCCCGATGTCAGCTCCGTGACATTACTTTCCCCCCAAAAGAGTCCGACAGACACAGTTGGACCCACAAACGGGTCGACTCGGGGATATTGGAGCAGTCTTTGTGTGGCCCGTAGTCTGTGGGTATGAGGTGAGCCCCTGGGTTTCTCCACTTGTCCCTGTGGGCTGGCCCGCTGTCCGAGGGGTGTCCTATACTCTGGGGCCCGGCGTGTCGCTGGTGTAATCCTTTGCTGGTGTCCCCTCCTGGGGAAGTGTCTCGCTGTTGGGGAGAGGTACCGCCTGTACCTTCTCCCAGGGTATCAATAACCTGGGGGGAACGTGTGCCAACTGCTGGTGCTCTGGCAAGCCATTGAGGGGAATAGGTGAGGCAAGAGGCCTCCGGCCTAATGGGTTGGGAGGGTGGGCAGAAGTTGGAAATGCTCTGCCCCGTAGCCAGCGCTTCTGCTGGGGGGGGTGGAGGCCGGGGAAGTGCCTCCTTGCGGGAGTATGGCGTCCTCCATTCTCAGGGGAACCATTGGTCGGCGAGGGTAGCACCCTCTGAAAAACTTGCCTGGATCCTCTCTGGCACAAGTTGGGTGGTGGCAGAGGCCAGTGGCACTCTCTGCCCCGTTGCCAGCTCCTCTGCTGGGGGGATGGGTGTAGTATACGGGAAACAGTTGTCCTCCAGTCGGGGTAGGGTCGTCAGCTGCGGGGCCGGCAGTCCCTGGGAGTCCTCACCAAAATCTTCTGTGCGGACCGAAAAAGGTGGGCAGAGGCCAGCGTGTGCTCTGCCCTGTTGCCAGCGCTTCTGCTGGAGGGGTAGATGCTGGGGACATGTCTCCGCGGCGGGAGAATGGTGTCCTCCATTCTCGGTGGGGTCATGGGCTGCGGGAAAACCAGCCTGGGGGGATCCTCTCCTGGATCCGTTGTGACCTTTAGGAAAGGTGGGCAGAGGGCATCGGCGCTCTGCCCCATCGCCAGCGCTTCAGCTGGGGGGATAGACACTGACACAGTGTCATCTTGCGGGAGAATGGTGTCCTCCATCTCTGGGGATGGGCAGAGGCCAGCGGCACTCTGCCCCGTTGCCAGCTCTTCTGCTGGGGGGACGGGTGTAGTATACGGGAAACAGTTGTCCTCAAGTCTGGGGTAGGGTCGTCGTCTGCTGGCCCGGCAGCCCCTGGGAGTCCTCACTGAAATCTTCTGTGCGGACCGAAAAAGGTGGGCAGAGGCCAGCGGCGCTCTGCCCTGATGCCAGCGCTTCTGCTGGAGGGGTAGATGCTGGGGATGTGTCTACGGGTGGGAGAATGGTGTCCTCCATTCTTGGTGGGGTCATTAGTTGCTGGACCAGCAGCCCATGGAGATCCTTGCTTGGGTCGTCTTGGTGCAACTTGGGGAGTGGGCAAAGGCCAGCGGCACTCTGCCCTGTTGCCAGCGCTTCAGCTGGGGGGTGTCACGGTTCCCAGATCCCACCACGCAGTACTTAACACCCCACACTCCACAGAGCCCAGAAGCTACCAACAGAGTAGCCGTGAAAGATCTCTAACTGTCTGGTCCTTAGAATTGGCCAGGTAAACTAGCTAGACAGAAAGGGTTAACAACACGGGAGTAGTCAGCCGAGCCAGAATCAGGAATACAGAGTTCAGAATGGTCAAATGGAATAGCCAGGTCGATATCAGAGCAGTGGCGTAGTACAAGAAAATGGTCTAGGGCAACAGAAGGCAGAATAGCAGAAACAAGCAGAGGTCAATAACGGGTTAATTCAATATAGCAGTCAGGTACAAGGAGCTCAGGTATGGATAACCACAATCTGGCAACTGCTGAGAATACACGGAGGGTTTGTAAAGACCTTCACCAGGCCACGCCCCCCACTCAAGCCGCGCCTCATGCAACCACCTCCCTGCCTGTCTCCATTTAAACCGGGCATTGGTCAGCGAGCAGCATCAGACATGCTGCCCTCAAGCACACAGGTAGGGCTGGAAGCTCCCAACGCTACAGGGGGATAGACACTGACGAAGTGTCTTCTGGTGGGAGGCTGGCGTCCTCCATCTCCGGTGGGGTCATGGGCTGCAGGAAAACCAGCCCGGGGGATCCTCTCCTGGATCCGTTGTGACCATTAGGAAAGGTGGGCAGAGGGCATTGGCGCTCTGCCCCGTCGCCAGCGCTTCAGCTGGGGGGATAGACACTGACACAGTGTGGTCTTGCGGGAGAATGGTGTCCTCCATCTCTGGGTCTGAGCAGAGGCCAGCGGCACTCCACCCTGTTGCCAGAACTTCCTCCTCTGCTGTGGTCATGAGGGAGAACCAAGCGAACGCCTCGGGCTACAATTCTTCTGTGTCACTTTGACTGCCCGCTTCTTCGCCGGACAGACCCAGGTAATGGGGCTCAGGCCTAGCTGTGGAGCGTCGAACAGCCTTTTGTAGGCCTTTTCGAGCTCCCATTACTGCTCAACCAGGAACTCCAGTTCCTCTGCATCACGGTGATCATCAAGGTCTTCCAGTTCCTCATACCGGAGGTCCAGGAGTTGTTCCCGCCGCCACTCCACGTCATCCCCAAAACCGGGGTCTTTGCCCATCCTTGTATACAGCAGCCCTGTGCCGCCATAGTCAAAGCCTTTTGTTGGGCCGCTGTCTGCTGTGCTGGGCATTAGTTGGGCCATAAACCACTGGAGGGCTCCTGAGCTGGCGTCAGTATAATTTCACTCTGAACCAGTTCGCCTAGCTCCGTCAGCCATTCTCTCGGGGCTGTTCTCCCAAAAAGGGGCACCCGTAGAGTACCACTGGTGCTCGTACCTCTCCGTATAAGTGGGAAGGGCTTCTTCAGGGCAGTCCTCCTCCTGTTGGATGGCCTTGTTCCACATCTCCTGGCGGACAGAATCTTTCCACCAGTGCTCGTCCTGCCAGGCACCAGGTTCATCCGCCTGGGCCTGGGCCATCGCCCTCCTTACTCTTCGTTTGAACCGGTCTCTTATGGACGAGGGTCCCGTGTCCTCTCTTCGCTGGTCCATTTCTCTCAGTTCTTTGACCAAGGCCTTTTTGCTCTTTGAGCCGGCAGTCCCCCCCACAGTTTTCCAACATGTCCTGTAATGTGTCCCTTTTGCATTTGGTATAATTGGCCATTCTGAGTGTCTTTTTTTTGGGGGTTGGAGAGCTTATCCTCACCGCTTGCCACCAGTGTGACGGGATGGTCGGCCGTCTGCTGTCCTGCTCTCCAGATGCCCCTGCTGTGGATCAGCCCGACTACCGAATGGCTCGGCACTTGGCGTCCCGAGCAGCCTGATCCACTGGTCCTGGGTGCTGGGAATGGCTTTGATGTTGTTAGGGGCCGCTGTAAGGAAGTGGTGCCGTCTGGGGTCCATTTGATGTTCCTCTTCTGGGGTAGGTAGCCGTTTCGGAAGACCGCTGAGTGTCTCCATGGTGAATGTGATTTGCTCTGAAATAAAACACCAGATGAGCTGTATGTCTTAAAAACAGTGAATTGCTTTATTAGGGGTTTCAACAGGGTCATTTATACAACTTCACACACACAGATTACCAACTCCCCCGCCCACACAACCAGCACTGATTGGTTCCTTTCCCAACCTCCTGTTCCTATCAGGTCCCTTTCAGGCTCCCCCATTTGTCCAGGGGATTAGGCAGATGAGGTCTTGGAAAGCCTCCAATCAGCTGGCTTGCCATATCCTCCATCTTGGGGCCATGAGGTCCTTTGTCCTTTGGACCCATGCTGGGCTGGGCAAAATTGGAATGGGGAAAACCACATACATACAGTTTTCTTCATTTGAAACTACATTCATACAATAAGGATACATTGTAAAATACACCACACTAATAAAACCACATGTAACAATAATATAAATGTCCATACAATTCAATACGCACAACCGAAAGATAAAGAGTAAAAATGGTCTTTAAACTTGTCCAGTTTGAGTTCCGTGGCTCGCTGAGGCAAGCCCGATGTCAGCTCCATGACAGCCACCTCCAGGGTTCTTAACGCGGTGTCGCTGGCCATACACAATAAATCTCAGTTTCTGCTTTCCACGGATGCAGAGAAAGCATTTGATAGGGCCACAACACCCTATCTGATGTGAGTACTTCACCATTTTGGATTGGGACGGGGGTTTCTGAAATGGGTTTCTGCACTTTACACCTTTCCGTCGGCAAGGGTAAGGGTCTATGGGGCACTGACTGCGAGTTTCCCCATTTTGAACAGGACGCGACAGGGCTGTCCGCTGTCCCCACTGCTTTTTGACATCTCCCTGGAGCCCCTGTTGGCCTCTATTCGTGCCAACCCTAAAGTGGAAGGGATACAAGGGAGAGATTTCAGTCATAAGGTCACGGCTTATGCCGATGACCTTATGTTCCTCTTATCCTCCCTGAAGCCTTCGCTGTCGACAGTGGTTCAGCAACTCCATCAGTTTGGGACACTGTCAGGTTTGGCCATAAGTGAGAACAAATCGGAGATATTGAATATCTCTAGGACGAACAAAGAAACTTAATTTGCAAAAGCGGTTTACCTTCTGATGGTGTGAGGACAAATTGAAATATTTGGGGATATGGCTGTGTGCGGAAGTATCTAGAATTCCACAATTGAACTATGAACCCCTGCTTCTGGCCGTGCAAAAGGACTTGTCGTCGTGGACTACCAAACACATCTCTTGGTTGGGGAGAGTGGGAGTACTGAAAATGAATGTCCTCCCCAGGATATGATATCTGTTGCAGATTATTCCTCTCCCCCCACAGGTTTTACGAGCATTACGTAAGTGCTTTATTACATTTGTTTGGGCAGGCTCAAGGCCTAGACTACAGTTTTCTACCATGTGTCGACCTACGTCAAAGGGAGGATTTAGCTCTCCCTGACATTTGCCTGTACTACTATGCTTCTTATCTGACCAGGATACTGGATTGGATGTCGACTGGTTCTAGAAAAAAATGGCTGGACTTGGAGGCTAAGCTTGCCGACAGCCCCCTGTGGGTAGTTCTGTGGCTACTTCCTGGTCAATTGCAGTTATCGCACAAACTAGAGCCCACAGTGGCATGTTACGCTCCGCCAATGGCACAGACTCTGAATACATTACACACTGTCCTAATTTCCTGCACCACTACTCCCGCTCTCCCACAACCCGGGTTTGCCTGGGGGGGTTAGACCCCAGCTAAGGGACAAGTTCACTACATACCCAGGCCTGTTGGCAATGCACGTATTGTCTGATGGACAGTTTAAACAGATCCCTCCTTTGGCGGAAGGTGCGCAACCGACCCCTTTGGATTGCTTTAATTTTCAACAAATTAAACTCTTTCTGAAGGCACAGCCAAACGGCACATCCTTGATGAGAACGCTAACGTCCTTCGAAAAATGTTGCGCCTTGGGGCTCGTCCTCTCACGCAGTCTCTCTACCCTGTACAGTCAACTTCAAGTGACTGATACAGAACTACCGGCATATGTGAAACGATGGGACGCATAATTGGGTACTGTCATCCCTGAATCTCACTGGTCCAAAGCTTTTACTTTGCTACATCATGGTACCCCTATTACCAAACTAAAGGAGACGTCCTATAAGATCGTGGTCATGTGGTACACTACCCTGGTATGGCTGGCCCGAGTATACCCCACGCATACGGCTTATTGCTGGTGTTGCAACCGGGAGACAGCGACATATCTCCACTTATGGTGGAGTTGCCCCCTTCTTACTCCTTTTTGGGGAACAGTCCACTCTTTGATTTTTCGCATCACAGACATAGATCCCCAAGGTTTTCCTTCTCGGCCAGCTTGCAAGGTCCACAAAACTGCTGAAAAAAATCAGTGCTTCTTAAGATTTTACTGGCAGCCCGCTCCTTAATACCACTCCATTGGAACTAACCTGCCGTCCCCAAGCGCCTTGGTAGACAAAGTCAAACTTATCCGATCCCATGAAATTACTTCTTTACCCCCTGAGCACTGGACTGAGATACAATATGCAACATGGTTCCACTGGGAAGCTTTCGTGTCGTCGGCTGCCTTTCGGCAATGGCTGGCAATGCCATGCCCCATAGCAAATAAGAGATGGGTCTGCCTTCGTTTTCCCCTGTGACCGGGGCTCTATCGCTGTCTTTACGCTAACTTGCGCTGATTGATCCTTTGGACTGTTTATTGGAAGCATTTCGCTAATGGCTTATTTTCTCGGTTTTCCCTCCCACCTCTCCTTTTTCTGTGATATATTCCCTCCTCATCCCCTTGCTCCCCTCCCTTCCCCCTTTTTTTTCTTATCTCCTTTTTATCCTAATTCTCTTCTTCCCTTCTCTTCCATACCCGCTTATTCTCCTTCTTACCTTTCTGTTCTCTTCTTGATTCTTCCTATTTCTTTTATTACTACTTCGCCTAAGCATACATCACTATTACAGTCAAAAAATGTGGAGAACAGACACACTCGATGGAAACGTAAACCCCGTCGCCCAGAGCACCAAAAATGCAGTCCCAAACCACACCAAACAAAACAGAAATAACAGAACAGGTGCTCGGCGCTCCCGCGTTCACTGTATAATGAATATCTCTTACATATAGAGAAAGAAAATGCTTAATAACATAGGAATGGATGTTTTCACTGTATTGGACGATTCATAGTCCATCAGGGTATTCCTAAAAGAAACGAGTGGTATAATAGTGAAGTCCAGCTTTCACAAAAATAAAAGAAAAGGGGGATTGATCCACTCACACTTTCCAGAGCCTCGTTAGGCTCGATCACCTCGCCTGCGGGTGTTTCACACGGCTCACCCGATAGCCCTCAGTGGTTGACCCGTCCTGTGGCCTTGCCGTCCCTTCAGGATCCCGAGTGGTCCACGGGTCCTCCAATAGTTGGATACCGATAGCCCTCAGTCGTTGACTCGTCTTATGGCCTTGGTGTCCCTTCAGAGTCCCGGGTAATCCACAGGTCCTCCAATGGTTAGATATAATACTCAATAGAAATTGTAAGGAGGATTCTTTTCTTTTTCTTCTTTTTCAGGGTTTTTGCTTCCTCCCCTGCTGTAGCCAGCACCAAGACTGCAGTCTTACAATTTCTATTGAGTATTATATCTAACCATTGGAGGACCTGTGGATTACCCGGGACTCTGAAGGGACACCAAGGCCATAAGACGAGTCAACGACTGAGGGCTATCGGTATCCAACTATTGGAGGACCCGTGGACCACTCAGGATCCTGAAGAGACGGCAAGGCCACAGGACGGGTCAACCACTGAGGGCTATTGGGTGAGCCGTGTGAAACACCCGCAGGCGAGGTGATCGAGCCTAACGAGGCTCTGGAAAGTGTGAGTGGATCGATCCCCCTTTTCTTTTAATTTTGTGAAAGCTGGACTTCTCTATTATACAACTCTTTTCTTTTAGGAATACCCTGACGGACTATGAATCGTCCAATACAGTGAAAACATCCATTACTATGTTATTACGCATTTTCTTTCTCTATATGTAAGAGATATTCATTATACTGTGAACGCGGGAGCGCTGAGCACCTGTTCTCTGTTATACCTCAATATTAGCATCTGAATGCTCCCTCACACTTTTATTCTAGATAGGATGATATTTACGGTTAATTGTGCTTGGAGGATGAGACATTCCCGTGACACATGCTGTTACCATGGGCGTCCACAGCTTGGGGCAAGGGGGGGCACGTGCCCCCTCGGAGCAAATCCTTAAATTTCTTACATTTTCGCGGCGCTGCACGCCGCACGCGGCCTGCCTCAGCCTGCTGTACTATTGATTTTTAAAGCAGGCAGCGTCGGCGGCAGCGACGCAAGCGCAACGCTCCCTCTGCACGCCTCATGTGTGTGTGGGCGCGCCGCGGACCCGCGGTCAGGGAGACAGCGGCGCGTGCTGGAAATCCCGCCGCTGTCTTGCTCTTCTTCCCCTCGCTGAGTGAGCGCTCGTCCCCCGGACCCCCTCACTCACCGCGGCGCAGTGACACACCATCCAGCCTGCTGCCTGCCTGCTTGGGCTGACTCTGAGAGCCTGCAGGCGGCCAGGCAGGTGAGGAGGCTCCGAGCCGAGGCAGCATCTTCCAGGCAGGCTTTCAAGTTCCAACCCCTGCTGCTGCCCTGCGGCCTCTGACTGGGACTGGGTGTCAGTCCTCCAGGCTCCAGCCCCTGCGGTCCACTCTCCCCTCCAGGCAGCAGGCAGGGCTGAGGCTGAGCACTGCAGGCTGGCTGAGGCTCCCTGATGCTCCAACATCCAGACCCAGGGTCCCCACGGCTGAGGCAGCTGCGCTGCGGCCTCCGGGCGGCTCCGGCATCCATCCCGGCCCCGGCTTCCCTCCTGCACTGCTGCATCCATTCCAAGCAGAGGTAAGCAGCCCTCATCACTCAGACATTCACACGGTATGTGGGCCGCGGGCGGCATTTATTTATATATTTATTGAATGAATCTGGATGGATTAATTGGTGGTGGTGACTGAGTGTGCAGTCAGTAATCAGAGGCGCGTTCAGTTCCTCAGCAGCTGCTGAATTGTTTCATTGCAGCAGTTCAGTTTGCTGCAGCCGTCTCACTGAACGCTTTTGCTGTGAATATGGAAGTGAAAGGCAGAGGATTGCTTAATGAAAGGTGCTGTTTCTGCAATATCCAGTTTTGTCCATTTTATTACCACTTTAGTGTTAATGTTTACCATGTTCCAATAAAGATTTAGTGTTTTAATCCAACAAAACCTCAAACCGAACTTTTCCATATTGGATTATTTGCTGCGTGGAGGCGGCCATCTTTCCCACGTCACACTCAGCTAACCCCGCAGCACCTCTCGACTTGGCTGCAAGTGCTATGTTAGCAGAGCTGAGTGCTGAGCCACATCATAGCGTTCAGTGCCAAGTGGCTAACTTAGCTCTTGCACCTGCTGTGTATTACTACGCTTTATTTTATGACTGTCCCCTTCATGACATTGTCAGAAGGGCAGAATATGGATGCCATTAAAATTTTGCCCCCCCCCCCTGTAAAAATTTCTGTGGACACCCATGGCTGTTACTGCTTCCTCTACTGTGACCTACAGTGTTATTATTTTGTCTCACTATTACCGTAATATTGTTCTTCAAGTACTTTTGCGCACCTGTTCACGCTGTATTGTTTATCAATTGATGTTGTTATGCTTTAATAAAAACCTTTTGAAGTAAAGAAAAAAAGATATATAATGCAAGGTGGTCATACAACATTTGTCACATCTACATGACATTAAACAGATATTTTGGACGTGTTTTATGTTCTTCTACACAAGGGATCTTATATTACATAGATACTGAATCAAAATCGATTCAAATACAGGGGTAGAGTAAGAACGTCTGTTAAATGGACACAATGCCTTATCATATTGCTATGATGAACCTTGATGGTTCATATAATACGTGTTAATGAAGTCTCAGTGTGAGTATAGGTAATAAGGCTGATTTAAGATTATATAAAATAGTCGTGTTGACTCATATTACAGGGGCTGGTAAAAGTGATCATGCTGTCTCAAGGCTACAAGACCTGTGTTTGGTCTTGTCAGTATAAATTTGGATGTGACATGTGGATTTGATCAAAATTTTGGTCTAGGTCAAAGTGTAATCAGAGGCGGTCGCATAATATATGCCCTGTCTATACATGGCGTTACAGTATAAAGATAATTTTTGAACATACTGTATAGGTTTTGTACAGCAGGAAAGGGACCAGGGCCTTTTAGGGATTGGTGTCCAGGCTCTAGTAAATGGAGTCAAATATATGTGGCAAGAGAGGCTAGAGACAATGAAGGTGGTGAAGCATAGGCAGTCATGTTGGCATTCAATTGAGGAAGTGACACAGCTCAAACACACAATAAATCCTTGACCAAATTCACATGTTACACTTAAACCCACATTGAAAGCATGATCACTTTTACAAACTCCTATATTAGGAACCAGTACAAAAACAATTTTTTTAACTACAGTCAGGTCCAGAAATATTGGGACATGGACACAATTGTAACATCTTTGGCTCTATACACCACCACAATGGAGTTGGAATGAAACAAACACAATGTGCTTTAACTGCAGACTGTCAGCTTTAATTTGAGGGTATGTACATCCAACTCAGGTGAATGGTGTAGGACTTACAGCAGTTTGCAGATGTGCCCCCACTTGTTAAGGGACCAAAGGTAATGGGACAATTGGCTTCTCAGCTGTTCCATGGCCAGGTGTGTGATATTCCCTCATTACCCCAATCTCCCGACTCGACTATTGCAATAATCTCTTATCTGGCCTCCCTCTGTCCCGCCTCTCCCCCCTACAATCCATCCTGAACGCCTCCGCCAGGCTAATTCACCTCACCCGCCGCTCTGTCTCTGCCGCTCCCCTCTGCGAGTCCCTTCACTGGCTCCCCATCCACTGCAGAATTAAGTTCAAAATCCTTATCCTTACCTACAAAACCCTCACTAACTCAGCTCCCCACTACCTGTACTCACTAATCACCAAATACACCCCAGCCGCTCCCTAAGGTCAAACAGTGACCTGCGCCTAGCTTCTCCCCGCATCACCTCTTCCCATGATAGACTGCAGGATTTCTCACGCGCAGCCCCCACTCTCTGGAACGCTCTCCCTCGTACTGTCAGACTTTCCCCTAACTTCTCTTCCTTCAAACGCTCCCTTAAAACATTCCTATTTAGGGAAGCCTACCACCCAACTCACTGACGCAACCAACAATCACTCTCACCTTACAGTCCTCTCCTCCTGTTTCCAACCCCAACCCTCCTAGAATGTGAGTTCCTACGGGAATAGGGCCCTCATCTCCTCCTGTACTGTTTGTCAAATGTTGTTCAATGTATTGTAACCCTGTCTATACTGTGCTTATTGTACAGCGCTGCGGAATATGCTGGCGCTTTATAAATAAAGAATAATAATAATAATAATTACAATTACAATGTGCAGATAAAAGTCCCAGAGTTCATTTCAAGTGTGCTATTTGCATTTGGAATATGTTGCTGTCAACTCCAAGATGAGATCCAAAGAGCTGTCACTATCAGTGAAGCAAGCCATAACTAGGCTGAAGAAACAAAACAAACCCATCAGAGAGCTAGCAGGAACATTAGGCGTGGCCAAAACAACTGTTTGGAACATTCTCAAAAAGCACCGGTGAACTCAGCAACACCAAAAGACCCGGGAGACCATGGAAAACAACTGTGGTGGATGACCGAAGAATTCTTTCCCTGGTGAGGAAAACACCCTTCACAACAGTTGGCCAGATCAAGAACACTCTCCAGGAGGTAGGTGTATTTGTGTCAAAGTCAACAATCAAGAGAAGACTTCACCAGAGTGAATACAGAGGGTTCACCACAAGATGTAAACCATTGGTAAAACTCAAAAACAGGAAGGCCAGATTAGAGTTTGCCAAACAACACCTAACAAAGCCTTCACAGTTCTGCAACAAGATCCTATGGACAGATGAGACCAAGATCAACTTGTACCAGAGTGATGGGAAGAGAAGAGTATGGAGAAGGAAAGGAACTGCTCATGATCCTAAGCATACCACCTCATCAGTGAAGCATGGTGGTGGTAGTGTCATGGCGTGGGCATGTATGACTGCCAATGGAACTGGTTCTCTTGTATTTATTGATGATGTGACGCTGACAAAAGCAGCAGGATGAATTCTGAAGTGTTTCGGGCAATATTATCTGCTCACATTCAGCCAAATGCTGCAGAACTCATTGGACGACGCTTCACAGTGCAGATGGACAATGACCCAAAGCTTACTGCAAAAGCAACCAAAGAGTTTTTGAAGGGACAGAAGTGGAATGTTATGCAATGGCCAAGTCAATCACTTGACCTGAATCCCATTGAGCTGCATTTCACTTGCTGAAGACAAAACTGAAGGGAAAATGCCCCAAGAATAAGCCGGAACTGAAGACAGTTGCAGTAGAGGCCTGGCAGAGCATCACCAGGGATGAAACCCAGCGTCTGCTGATGTCTATGCGTTCCAGACTCCAGGCTGTGATTGACTGCAAAGGATTTGCAACCAAGTATTAAGAAGGGAAAGTTTGATTTATGATTATTATTCTGTCCCATTACTTTTGGTCCCTTAACAAGTGGGGGCACATCTGCAAACTGCTGTAAGTCCTACACCGTTCACCTGAGTTGGATGTACATACCCTCAAATTAAAGCTGACAGTCTGCAGTTAAAGCACATTGTGTTTGTTTCATTCCAACTCCATTGTGGTGGTGTATAGAGCCAAAGATGTTACAATTGTGTCCATGTCCCAATATTTCTGGACCTGACTGTATTAGAAACATAGAAACATAGAAAGATGTCGGCAGATTAGAACCTTTCGGCCCATCTAGTCGCCCAATTACATGGATACTTTACCTGGATTTATCTTTTGTTTAGGATAGCAAATATTTATTAGTATATACTCCAGGGTTCATCATAGCAAGACCACAAGATATTTTGTGTCCAATAAACAGATGTTCCCAATCCATTATATATATAAATGACCTATATATTTAATATAAGACCTTCTGTGCAAATAAACCTGCACAATATAAATAAGCACACTTATCTATATACAGTTGTTATATTTCAATAGGCCAGATATAACAAATTCCTTTATGTCACATATAATAACAGACTTTCCCATCTTAACAGACAATAATATAGTCAATCTCTGTTATCACTCAAAGAACATCGATTACGATCGCAAGCCACCGCTGAATTGTGACCATAGACACCGCCGGTAATACGGTGGAACAAAACCAAACAGTCCCGGAACGCATATTCAAGATGGCCGCGGCACGACTGGATGACCCGGCCGGCACATACCATGTGACCGCAACACCCCCCTCGAACCCGGAAGTTGCTCACAAAATGTGCCCTACAACTCTTAAATGAATACCTATATAAGAGAACACTTGTGGAGTGCCTCAGACCCCCCCTTTTCTATTTGACAGACCTGTAGGGGACTGAAGAAGGCACAGGAAGTGCTGAAACGCGTATCCATTTCTGTCCACACCTGAACTTTCCCTCCCCTTTTTTTAAACAACCCATTTAATTTTTTTGTATTTTATTCAATAAACCTATTTTTTATTAATATCGATTGCCCTGTTTTGACCCCCTTACACATTGTTACATCAGGAGTACAACTAGCCATTACATGACTTTATTCGCCACATCAACTGCCCACATCCACCCAGGAGACCGATTGGCAGACAATGAGGTGCAGTTACCCACCGAAATAGGAGTACCAAATGCTAAGAAGTTGAGCCTGGATCAATAAGGCTCCAACATTGGTGAGTGTGACTAATCCTGTTCTATACCTATATTACTGGTTTTATGTTAGGCTATGAGAGCGCTGTCTCTTTCCACCCTTATTATATTTGAGGTAACCAAGGAGCCATAACAAAGGGAAGCGGCCACCCTCTATTTGGCCCAGGTCACTTCAAACCAGAGCCGGGAAATATCCGGCTCTGAACAGTGTAAGTGTTCATTTTCCCAGGAATACTCGCTAACTTATTAAAGCGGTATTGCACTATCACTTTCTTTCCTCTTCCTCTCTTCCATTTGAGATCCGGGAGTCCATCGAGAATATAGGATAAGACACTGTATCAAGATTTACACATCTGTCTGGATAACACAGATAAAGGTTGTAAAGGACTTTGCCCAACATCTCAAGCACGGTGTGCACGATCTGTCACTGCAACTACAGATATACCCTGTGGGATTGGACTGAATATAGTAATACTATGAACATTTTCTGAAATATGGGTAACACTAACTGTGTAGTACCCCAAGGAGGAGATTGTGGATCCTATTGCACTATATGCACTTTGTGTCACTTTTTAGCACTTTGGTTGATACTAGATGTAGCGTTGGTTTTAATTCCTTGTTGTGGCAGTACTCATTTTTGGCCACTGGAGGGAGACAAGCGCGATGAGAGACACTGAACACTGCATTGAGACTACATTTCCCGGCATGCTTTGGGAGCAGACACAGGAAGTGGGTGGGACACAGAGACTTACATCCTGAGCCTCATGGAGAGAGCTGGCAGAGCGCGCTAGGGAGTGAAAGCAGCAAGACGCAGAGCAGCAGAACGAGACAGTGACTAGGCCGGAGCGCAGCTGGGGCCTGACAGTTACAGACCGGGTAATTCAGCCTTACCAGAGGAAGACCCAGTGATTCACCAGACTACCCACGCTGACATCGAGGAAGCTGGAAGACCCCGAGTTAGGAGTACCGCAGATCGATCGGACAGGGAGAGCAGGCTGTGAACTGGACATCTTGCGGCAGGTGCAGAAAGCCAGACAGCGGATCCAGTAACCAAGAGAACCCCAGTCAACATCGAGCGGAGAGACGTCCTGGGTCGAGCGGAGCATCAAGTATCTGGCAGATGGGTGAGAGGCCTTCCAGGCCGTTGTGAAAATAAAAGCACGCTGCTGTTTGTTTCCAAAACCCACAGGGCCCCAACTTGACTAGTCGAAGATACCTCATAAGAAATTCACTGGCCAGTTGAATATTGTACCCGGGTACCGTAACACACACACACACTTACATTCTGGGACATAACCTGTGCGGGACTCACTCCCCAACCACAAAAGGGGGTTCAAGATATATTTTTCCCTTTCTTTTCCGCTGCGCATTTCCTCGAATTACGAAGCATTGTATTTCTTTTCCGCTGCGCGTTTCCCGCATTACGAAGTACTGTAAATATATATACGAACACCGTGTTATTCATTATATGCCATTTATTCTAGTAAACTATATAATTTATAAAATCCACAACGGTGCTGGAGTATATTTATTCCCTAGTGTGGGGAGACTGACCCGAGGTTCAATTTCAGCGGCTCCTCCGGGAGTGAGCGCTACACTAGACTATATGCCCTTTATTGCTTATTTGCACAAAAATAAGATTGCACTTAGATCACTTTACTGTTGCACTTTGCTTCCGGTCATTTAGACCGTTCATATATCCCATAGTGATAGTTGGGATTTACCGTTTATTAATTGTTAGCGACATTTTTTGCACTTTAAATTTGCACTGATCTGCCACTAGCACTTTATTTTGTTTGCATACAATTTGTGTTGCATTTATATACTAACAGCGGCTATAACCATCATCAAAACTGTGGAGACACCACCTCGGGTCCCACGTCATTGTCTATACTAGGTATTTAATACCAACCACACAATCGTTCTGACAACAAATTGTGCCATTAGGACCCCTTCTAGAAGTTTCTACCTATATACCTAACACATTTCTGTTGAGGTTTTATGTCATTTTCCTAGCTGGCCACACAACGTAAACACACCATCTCACATAATATTAGCACCTCCACTGTATACCCTATCTTTACGCACACAACAAAGACACTGAAAGGCGCACAAAACAAAGACACTGACACTGACAGACTCACACAACAAAGACACTGGCATACACACACAACAAAGACACTGAAAGGCGCACAAAACAAAGACACTGACAGACTCACACAACAAAGACACTGGCATACACACACAACAAAGACACTGACAGACTCACAACAAACACACTGAAAGGCGCAGAAAACAAAGACACCGGCAGACTCGCACAACAAAGACATTGAAAGGCGCACAAAAAAAAGACACTGAGAGGCACACACCGCAACGACACTGGCAGGCGCACACAACAAAGACACTGGCAGGTGCACACAACAAAGACACTGGCAGGTGCACACAACAAAGACACTGGCAGGCGCACACAACAAAGACACTGACAGGCACACACAACAAAGACACTGACAGGCGCACAAAAAAAGACAGAGGCACACAAAACAAAGACACTGACGGCGCACACATCAAAGAAACTGGCAGGTGCATGCAACAAAGACACTGACAGGCGCAGACACAAAGACACTGGCAGGCGCACACAACAAAGACATTGGCAGGCGCACACAACAAAGACGCTGGCAGACACACACAAAGACACTGGCAGGCGCACACACAAAGACACTGGCAGGCGCACACAACAAAGACATTGGCAGGCGCACACACAAAGACATTGGCAGGCGCACACAATAAAGACGCTGGCAGACACACACAAAGATACTGGCAAGTGCACACAACAGAGACACTGAAAGGCGCTGTGACAGACCGACGGGCACAGCGACTGTGTGCCTCTGTCAAACGCTTTCTCCAAGCTGGACCCCGAAATCCAGCTTTAGTAGCCCCCAAACCTTCCTTCTACAAAGCTCCAGGCACGACCAGAGCGGTTGAGCATCAAAAGCAAACTGCCACTTTATTTGAAAAACACACAGGAAAAAAAACCAGTTGACATGCAACCCCCTCCCTTCCAGAATACACAATAATATTTAACCCCTACAGCCTTGGTCTATCACAATTCTCCCCCCCGTTCCACAGTCCGTCAGACCTGGCTAGATCCACACAGGTCAGCCTAGGGGATGTCCAGGAGTACAGACCGCTGTAGTTCGGTTTGCCGGGAAAGTCCATCTGCATTTCCATTCTGCTTTCCTGACCGATATTGAACTGTGAAGTTGTATAGCTGCAGGGCGAGGCTCCAGCGCAATAAGCGTCCGTTGTCTCTGGAGACTCTGTTCAGCCAAATCAAGGGGTTATGGTCGGTGAGCACCGTGAAAGATCTTCCATATAGGTATGCAGTTTTTTCAGAGGCCACACCAGCGCCAGGCACTCATTTTCTTTTCAAAATATTTTTATTGAGAGGTGTTTACATCATAATCATTGTAATTAACATTCAACAATCGTATGAAATAATCAAGTATAATTGCAGCGGTATCTCTCAAACATTTTTGTAATGACATATAAACTATAATAAAGTAACATAAAAATTAAATAAAAAAAATATATAAAAAACAAAATTGACCTAAAAAACAGGGAAGGGGAAAGGGGAGGGGATCTCAGGATCAGCAGGAGAAGGCAATTTCTCTGAGGCAGAAAGTGCCCAAGAAGCTCTCTGTAAACCTCGCATGAAAATGAGAACAAATTGCACAAGGTGCAACAAGAGTGGTAATGTGGTAGTCTAGCGAATTTAATGAAAACTAAGCATCCAACAATGTAATAAAAAAGAGATTGAAAAAGAGAAGTGGACAAAAGCTCAAGATGAGGGTTAGTGGCAGTACCAATACAAGGTAGCAAGACTTGCTAGTAAGCAAGAGGAACTACCACCAACCACAAGGTACAAATAACCCAAAAGGACAAAATTCCTATAAGACGTGGGGTTAACACAAGTGTGCACAAGGATAATAACGGCTCGCTATACCTCGGTGGTTCAAGCCACCTACATAGCCAGTAGCATGGATACGCTAATTAGAACGAAATGCAGGAGGTGCAGGCCAACCAAGAGCAAAAACTGCTATAAAAATTAAGAGTAACGCCATATACATGTAATTAATGGTGGCTCACTATACCTCGGTGGTTCAAGCCACCTACGTAACCAATGGCACGGGTGCACCAAGTAACCAATAATTGAGAGAAGCCGTAGGGAAAAATCCACAGGAGAAAAATTCAAAGTAGAGCTGTTAAAAACAGGAGAAGAAAGGCATGTCTCGACCGGTTTCGCCCGACCAGGGCTTAATCAAGAGATACAGTACCCGCCCAGTTAACCCCTATAAATACCTCCAAAGTAGTGATTAAAGTTGCAATCATGCAGCCAGCTGAAAGGCCAACCAATTAGTGGTCGTAGATGTCCAACCATACTAACCGGCACATGAGTAGTCACGTGACCGCGGAGGACCAATGACGGATTAATTACTGGTATCCCAGCAACCAAAACGCATCGGGCAGAGTCAGAAGAAACAAATTTGTTTTATACACCTGAATCCCGGCACCAACTTCCTGGCATATGGAAGCCATGTGACAGCAGAGAATCAATAGTATAACGATTAATAATGCCAAGACAACCAACGATGCTATGGTGCCGTAAATATTGACAACCGTCTTTACTGAATGGGACAAAGCACCAATGTCCATAAGCATCACACAAATCATGACATGATAATGGGTTGTGAAAACAACCAAAATATACAGCGGTCTATTGATGAACCGCGGGATAACAAAAATAGGATACAGTTGGGTGCGTGTGAGAAAGGACAAAAGGCTTAATAAAAAAGCGTATAACGGATAGCCCATATTGTGACTATCTTAAAGAGACTAGGCATATTGACTCATGGATGTATTGGAATTGACTGCAAGAAAATCGGAACCTCTAATAATAAACCCACCTATTATATAGTAGGAACATAAAAACCCTTTAATAATAAGAAGAGGGTGTGGAAAAAAGAAGAACCACGAAATGAGAAAAAAATAAATAAAAAATATATAATAAATAAATTTATTAATAATAATTAATTGGAGGAAAAAGGGGAACAGAACGGAAGACATAAAATATCAAAGAAGGAAAACTTAATATATAACTAATACAGAACAATTAATAATGGTACAGTAGCAAGAGTATAATATGACATATATAAGAGCGGTATAAGAGATGTTAGAAAATAATAAACGCTCAAATGAAGGGGACAAATGTAAAGCCTTCGTTGAGGCCTGATGGGTTATGCCCTAGAGTGGTTTATTGAGCCTTACTTCTCTGTTTTTTTGTCCTCGCATGAAAATGACCTAGAACCAGAATTCTATCATCGACGTTATCACAAACCACACGCCTTATAAATCTTATGAATGTCCCAGATAGCCCATGGGTCTTGTTTAGGGGGGCGAAAACCCCACGCCGAGGTAGCTTTAGAGTCGAAGGAACGATATTGAGTTAGTAACATAGCTATCTGTCTTCGCGTTGGGACAGCGGTCGATTGCCAGTTCCGGGCAATAAGCAACATTGTCATAGAGACAATTATAAATAACATTTTGAGGTGTGATCGAGGGAAGGTGGACCATTCCCAGCAATAAGATCTCCGGTGCGCACTGTATCTGACTGCCCAAGACTTCCGATGCAAGAAGAGATATATCTTTCCATAATGGTGCTATCAGTGGACAGTGCCACCAGATATGACCCATAGTGCCCGGGGCAGACAAACATCTCCAGCAGACGTCTGAAGTGTTTGGGGCAAAACGGGTAATCCTTGAGGGCGTAAGATACAAAAGTTTAGTACTTTTCGTTGTGTTTCAATCAGCGTTGCACACCTTGAGGCTCCAGATGAAAACAAATGTGCCATGGCCCATTGCGAGGGGGTAAATTGCATAGAGAGGTCTTTTTCCCAAGTGTTGTGAAACTTCCAGTGTGTTATTCCAGTCGGGGTATTGAGCAATCGATAAAACAACGAGATGGGTTTTGTGGTGGTGTGCGGGTCTAGCCAAAAAAGTTCAGTGTCCGAGAGGAGCGGCAACGTGGTACGTAAATTAGATATAACTGCATTGGATTTAAGATAAGAAAAGAGTTGCATGTATGACAAAAACATTGAGGATGGTATCTTAAATTTCGTTTGTAAAGTTTGGAAGGACAAGATGGCCGGCAGCGAAAACAGATGGTGTAGGTGCATGACTCCATATTGAATTCAGGGCCGTGCTCTAAAGTGAGGCAGCAAGTAAGACATAGATGTAAGAGGTATGGCCATGGATAATGGAGTGTAGTTTTTAAATAAGTGGGCATAATGGTCCCACACCTTAACATACAAAATCGTGGAGGGTAGGATCTCCGGCAGACGTGGTCTCTTTTTACGAGGCACGAATAATAGGTCGGCCAAAGTGTGTCCGGGAATAAAAGTATGTTCTACTACCAGCCATTGAGGCATAGGGTGGGTGTGAACCAGTTCTGCTAGTGATGCCAAACATGTGGCCCAATAATAGTTATGTATATGTGTAACGTTAAGGCCTCCATCCCTGGGGCGGCAATACAATAGTTTTTTCGGTATTCTGGGCCTTTTTTGATTCCATATATATCTCATTATGAGAGATTGTAAGGTATCTAGGAAAGACGTGGGCAGCTGCAAGGGGAGATTGCGAAAAACGTACAAAATCTTTGGCAACACCATCATCTTCACCACCGCCATCCTGCCCAACCACGAGATCTCTCGAAGTCTCCAGTGATATAATTGTGATTTCACCTCTGACAGTAATCTATCATAATTATAATTAAACAGTTTTTCTGGAGTTCTAGCTATTTTAAGACCTAGGTACACAATATAATCAGTTCGCCAGTCAAACCTATAACTGGCTCGAAGGGCGTCCAGGTGGTGATGGGATATATTAATTGGGAGTGCTTGGGTTTTTAATATGTGTACCAAATGATATGAAACCTGACTATACAAGTCTAGTTCTTGTTGAAGGGAAGGGAGAGAAAGATCAGGGTCAGTCAAGGTTAAAAGGATATCGTCCGCGTATAGGTTGAGTTTATAAGTCACCGGGCCTGCCTGTATTCCACAAATGGAATCATTTTGTCATATAGCCTGCGTCAAAGGTTCTAAAACCAGGGCATATAAAATTGGGGAAAGTGGGCATCCTTGTCTTGTCCCATTAGTAATTACAAATTCCTCCGACACAAACCCGCTGCAGAGAACCTTAGCAGATGGAGAATCATACAGAGCCTGTATCGCTGTCATAAAGGAGGGTGGAAATCCGAACTTGTGTAAAACTCGATACAGAAAGTTCCAGTTAACCCTGTCAAAGGCTTTTTCTGCGTCCAATGACAGAATCAAGCTAGAAGAGTCCCCACGTCCCATCAGGCCAAGTGAATTAACCAGTTTTTTAGTGCTGTCAGATCCCTGGCACCTCGATATAAACCCTACCTGATCTAAACCTATTAGAGTGGGAAGAATATGTTGAAGTCGGTTGGCTAATAATTTGCTGAATATTTTAACATCTATATTAAGCAAAGAGATAGGGCATAGGTTAGGACAATGGTCAGGAATTTTACCTGGTTTGGGCAAGGTAATAATGTGTGCTCTCAACATACCTACTGGGAAGGAGCCACCCTCCCACGCTTCGTCAAAACTCGCACTTAAATGAGGTACTAGTTGGGAAGAGAAGGTGGAGTAATACAGTCCCGTCAGTCCGTCAGGGCCCGGGGCCTTCCGTTTTGGGAGGTTTTTAATAGCCTTCAAAATATCGTCTGTCATTATGGGTGAGGATAAACTTGCGATGTGTGTCTGGGACAACGAAGGAAGATGAACCCGCTCCAGGTAGGTATCTATATCTGCCACCGTAGGGCATTGGACTGTATGTTTCGCATCCAAATTGTATAGATTTTCGTAGTAGGTGGCAAATTCATTCGCTATGATTTTGGGTCATATATAAGTCCAGTGGGGGATTTAAGGGTAATTTGTTTACGGGGCGTGTTAACTGGTTGAAGTTTGCGAGCTAAGAATCTACCAGGTTTGTTTCGAAGGGCGTAATACATAGCTCTCCGCCTCCAAATCCCTCAACATACCCATAGTGGAATCTACAGTTTCTATTATCTCTTGAGACGGGGCCGTTTTATTGCGCATGTCTAGGTCTTGTAATTTAGTAAGTAGGTCTAGTCTGCGTGACACATATTGCTTCCTAAGATGAGTCGCCCATTTTATACATTCCCCTCTTATTACAGCCTTGTGGGCTTGCCAGATAGTAAGGCGGTTGACGTCAGGCGTCACATTTTCTTTAAAATAATTATCTAAGGCCGCTTGTATAGCTATTCGCGCCGGTTCATGAAGTAAAAGGTCGTCTCGAAGTCGCCAAGGGGGCCTGGCATAAGTCTGATAAGCGTCGCCTAATGTCAAAATCACTGGAGAATGGTCAGACCAACTGAGGGGCAGTATAGTGCAGTCTATTGTGTATGGAAGGGCTGAGCCCGATATCAGAAAATAATCTATTCTTGAGTAGCTGTTATGGACTCTGGATCGAAATGTATAATCACGTTCAGTGGGGTGTAAGAGACGCCACGAATCCTAAAGATTATATCTATGTAACAATTGTCGAAATCTCTGGGAGGAGGTCCCATTCTGACTACATGTAACCGCGGACGGTCTTTTAAGGGATCTAGTCCCATGTTTAAGTCTCCACAGATTACAAGAGTGCCCGATTGAATATCTGTTACCTTTTGCAAGACCTGGGACAGAAACTGAGACTGGGCAGCGTTGGGAGCATAAATGGACACCAGAGTATAAATTCTCGAGTTTAACGTGCAGACTAATATTATGTAACGGCCTTTCGGGTCTTTAAGGATACGATGCATTTGGAATGCCACTCTATTGTGAATCAACAGGGTGACCCCTCTTGCTTTAGTTTTGAACGTGGAGTGATACGGTGTTAGGTATTGGGGGTATATAGCTTGGGATGATCAAGGCGGCGAAAATGCGTCTCTTGAAGACATACAATTTCTGCATCATGAGCTCGGAGATCTCGATATAAAGAGTGCCTTTTTACGGGCAAATTTAAGCCCTTTACATTAAAGGTTAATACTTTCATAGATTTTCCATTAAGTGCGTCATGGAACGGGGATTGACTAGGCCAGGGGGCTTCGTATTTATGGGGCATTTCAACGTGTGGGCGGGATAGAAGAACCAGTCACATTGAAAATATAAGTCCTGAAAATGAAGAAGGGAGCAAAAACAAATAAATAACATTCCAAGAATAAAGAACAACCATCGCGATGTACAATTGTAGCTCAGAAACAAAGAACAAGTAAACAAAACTGTATATACAAACCCAGAAGGGTACAACTCCTGTGAAAAGTCCCGAAATTCGGGGACACTTCTCAGACTCCTCAGCCGAGGAGGGAGAGTTGGGTACGGAGGGCCAGACCCGCACATTGCACACCAAGTGGTCCCCTTGGCATTCTGGCCCACTCACCAACCCGGGGGGGGGGAGTTCAATGGTCATCTGGCAGGTTGAGCTACGGAGTCTCGGAGATCTTGCAGATACCAGGTAAAATATTATTGGAGGAGCCAGACATTGGAATTCGGAAAGGGGCATCATGACCCAGGATCGACATGTCAGCGTTTGTGCCACTCCGGATCCAACCGACGTGGCGCTGTTTGTCTCCTAGGCTGGGGAGAGTGATCTCCAAAACCCCAGTCACGAAGCAGCTTGTCACCTTCCTCCACAGAAACCGCCACATGGATAGTGCCATTGCGTGAGATCAACAGTTTAGTCGGGAAACCCCATCTATAGCCGGTGTTATTATTTCCAAGTATCGCCGTGATGCATTTAAAATCCCTCCGCTGCTGAAGAGTAGCCTTGGACAGGTCAGGGTATACAGATATGTGGTCGTATTCGGGTTGTAGCGCCCTTGGGTCCCGCAATGCTCTCAGTATATCCTCACGTGGTTTAAAATAATGGAGGCGCAGGAGCATGTCACGAGGGGTTTTCGCCAGGGCTGATGGAGGTTTCGGCAGACGGTGTATGCGGTCAAATAACAACGAATCTGGTGTAGCATCTGGGAGTAAACTCTGAAACAAATCTGTCATGTAGGAAGTAAGTTGTGATGAGGTGACAGAATCCGGGATACCGCGTATTTTTTAATTATGGCGTCGCGAGCGGTCTTCCATGTCCGCCATTTTTAACATAGTCACCTTAAGTTTTTCCTCCAGAGTTTCAACTTGTTTAGCCATGGTGTTGTGGGCATCTGCAAACTCAGACATCTTCGTTTCCAGTCTGTCTGTTCTCTCACCAATTTCCTTAATGTCGCTGCGGGTGGCTGTCGCCACTGCATCCAGCCTAGCTGTTAAAGTTGTGGAGAGGTCTCCGAGCATGTCAGCCATACGGGACATAAGTGCTTCCAGATTTGAATTAGCTGGTGTTGCGGCGCTCCCTGTCTCCATCGCGCTCGGGGAAGCTGGAGAGGAGCTGCCGCCATTTTGGGAGGCCGCAGATTCCTTCAGTTTCGTGGTGCGCGGCGTAAAAAACTCAGATTTTGCAGATTTTTTCCCCCTTTGGAGGTAGCCATGGTGGGCAGTACTAGTTCCCCCCGAAATTGAGCGAGTGGGGGCCAATTCGCTTGTGTAGTCCGCTGATTTAGAGGATCCGGTGCAGGAGCTCCGCTCTCACACGTCCTCCATGTGCTGCGGTTAGGCCACACCGCCAGGCACTCTTTTTCAATAGCCGCGTACCCCACTTCCCTGGGTAGCAGCTTGCGGCTGATGTAGGCTATGGGGTGCTCACCTCTGTTGGCTCCCACTTGACTCAGTACTGCTCCCAACCCGAAAGAGGCATCTGTGTGAACACAAAATCATTTGTTGGGGTCAGGAGCAGCGAGGATAGGTGCTGAGATTAGATCAAGCTTGAGGCGTTGAAAGGCAGCCTCACACTCTGGGGACCACAGGACCTGTCGGAAGGTTTTTACAGGTAAGGTCGGTCAGGGGTTTAGCGATAGCGCTATAGTTGGGCACAAACTTCCTATAATAGCCTGCTGTCCCTAACAACGCTAAAACCTGGGTTTTCGTCCGGGGGGTGGGCCAGTTGGCAAATGCCTCAACTTTAGCAGGTTCGGGGCCCGATGCCCAAGGTACTGGACCTCAGACATCCCTATGCTACATTTATCTGGCTTCAAGGCTAGTCCCGCAGCCCTAATGCGGTCCAACACAAAGCCCAGGTGAACCAAATGTTCCTCCCAGGTATCGCTTGAGATTGCGATGTTGTCCAGATATGCACAGTCTTGGAGGCCATCGATGAGCCGATCAACCATCCTCTGGAACATCGCCGGCGCATTCTTCATCCCGAACGGCAGCACCTTAAACTGGTACAGGCCAAAGGGGTGATGAACGCCAACTTTGGAATAGCTTCCGTGTCCAGGGGAATTTGCCAGTACCCTTTGCATAGGTTGAGGGTTGACAAGAAGTTACCCCGAGCGATGCGATCTAGCAGTTCATCGACTTGGGGCATGGGGTACGCATCGGTCGTGGTACGGTCATTTAGTCTTCTATAATCCGCACAGAAGCGGGTCGTACCATCCTGCTTCGGTACCAGAACTACTGGGGATGCCTAAGGGCTATTGGATGGCTCGATGACTCCTACCTCGAGCATCTCCTTGATCGCTTTCCTCATCCCGTCTCTAACTGCCTTGGGTACCCGGTACGCAGCCTGCTGGAGGGGCGGCTGTCCATGGGTCTCCACACTGCGTACTGTCAGGGCAGTATACCCAGGGGCGGTCGAGAACATCTCCCGTCTCTGACTAATGACTCTCCTGACCTGCTCCTGGTGCGCGGCCTCCAACTGTCCATCTAGCCTGACTGCCTCTACTCCTACACTGTCCCTATTCCGCCCCGGGAGCTCCGGCAGGGGAAGACTCTCTGAGTCATCCCCGGCCGGAGCAAAGATAGCGGCTACATCTTCCGGCCTTTCCAGGTATACTTTGAGCATGTTCACATGGAAGATCCGCTGGATTCTTTCATCTGAACATTTAGCTACCAGGTAGGTAGTGTCACAAGGCTGCTCCACTACCGTATAAGGCCCATCCCAAGAGGCTTGCAATTTATCCGTCTTGGATGGCTTCAGGGCAAGAACCTTCTGCCCTATAAGCAAGGTACGGTTCCAGGCGGAACGATTGTACCACCGCTTCTGCCTACTCTGTGTGTACTGCAGATTCTCCCAGACCATGTCTGTGAGCTCTGTCAGCCGATCCCTCAAAGCTAAAACATACCCTAAAATAGAAGGATCCTGCACCCCCTCCCCCGCTTCCCAGTGGGCTCTAATCAGATCTAATGGCCCCCTAACCCTCCTCCAATAACTCAAACGGGGAGAATCCAGTCGATTCCTGGGGCACCTCCCGGTAAGCAAACAGGAGGCGAGACAAGAATCTCTTCCAGTCCTTGTGAGAGGTAGCAAATTTACGAAGCAGCTGCTTCAATGTTCCATTGAACCGCTCACACAGTCCGTTTGTCTGAGAATGGTAGGCGGCGCTATACTGGGGTTTTATCCTGCATAGTTTCCAGAGCTGCCGGGTCAGGTCGGCAGTAAACTACATCCCCTGGTCTGAGACAATCTCCTCAGGGAAGCCCACCCTGGTAAATATCCAGAGCAGGGCATCCGCCACTGTCTCCATGTGGATATTCGACAGGGGAACCGCCTCTGGATAATGTGTGGCATAGTCCACTACTGTTAAGATGTATCTCTTTCCAGAGGGACTAGGGTGGGGTAATGGTCCAACCAGGTCTGCAGCGATCTGGCTAAATGGTTCAGCGATAACAGGCAAGGGGTAGAGGGAAGCTTTGGAGTGTTCACCCTTTTTCCCCACCCGCTGGCAAACGTCACAGGTATGGCAGTATTGCCAGATATCATCAGTTACCCCAGGCCAAAAATAAGAGATGGGTGGCTCGGTGATGGGTTTTAATCGCACCGAGGTGTCCTGCAAGGGGAATGTCATGCCCGATGCGGAGGAGGAGGGACCTATATTTTCAGGGAAACACTAGCTGCTTTTTGCGTACTGGGTGCTTTCCCGTACCTTCCGTAAACCTATACAGCAGGCCCCCCTCCCACTCCACCATATCGCCCCCTAAACCCCCGGGGTCAGTCCCAGCTCGCTCCCGATATTTGGCCAGGGACGGATCATTTAGGATGTCTTGGGCAAATTGGGCGTGGGGAACTCCGGGAAAGGTAGGCAGGGACAGGTCGGTCTCAATTTTGTCAGGGTTCACCTGGTTCCTGTCATCGAGTGCCAGTTCTGCCTCTCTTGCCTGTTGTCTGGTGGCTATTGGGTAAACCTCTGGAGCACCGCCAGCCTGGAAGGAGGAGGAGAGATTACCCAAATCATTGCCTAGGAGCACATCTGCTGGTAGGTCTCGCATAATGCCGACTTCCAACTCTCGGGCATCAGATCCCCAGTCTAGGTAGACTTGGGCTGTAGGAATCTTCAATACTCTTCCGCCGGCCACACGCACGGCAATCACCTGACCAGTATGGTCCCGACTCGCCACCATTTTGGGCTGGATCAAAGTGATGGTGGCCCCGCTGTCTCGGAGCCCTTGGGCATTCTGGCCGTTCACTCTGACGGTTTGCCGATGGTGCTGCCGGTTGTCAACGGAAGCCGCCTGGACTGGGCTAGCTTCATGCAGCACTTCAAATGTCTCCTCTTCCCATCGGGACATTTTCACTGCCGATGGAGGCTCTATGCAGCAAATGGCTGCTCGGGAGGAACCAGACGGAGCTCAGTTCCAGGGCGAGGTTTTCTGGTTCTGGGGACAGTGTTGTCGCATGTGTCCCAGCTGATTACATCCGTAACATCTCGGCACCCTTCTGACAAGCTACAGGTGCAGGGGTCGGTTGAGTCAGCAGGTAGCTGGCAGAGGAACGACTCACTGGCACAGCAGGGAGGGTGACTGGGACCGGAGTGGCTCGCTGAATAGGGCGAATCTCTGGCTGATTTGTCTGTCTGACATCAATGTACTGGTCTGCCAGAACCGCCACTTTGTCTACTGTAAGAGGCTTCCTATCCTTCACCAAGTCCTGGTCTCGACAGGCAGCTGATTGTAGAGCTGTTCAAGGAGGATCAGCTGGGCAGCCTCTGCGAGGGTGTGGGCCTGGCAGCCTGTGAACCAGGCATCCGCCGCTCGGGACATCTGGTGCACCAGTTCTGTATAGGGCTGGTTCTCCTTTTTCCGCAGACGCCGGAACTTCAGTTGATTGGACTCAGGGGTAATATCATAGCTGGCCAAAATTCTTTCCTTGACCCGCTCGTAGTTCCTGCGGTCATCTGCTGGTACAGTCTCAAAGGCGTCCAGTGCCCGACCGGATAGTTTGCTCACCAGGAGCATCACCCAATCCTCCTCCTCCACTCCCTGCAGGTGTGACCTTGTATATAAGGGGATGGGCCCTGTGTAACGACACTGGAACACAGAGCACGCACCCTTTGTAAATAAGAGTGCAGGCTCTGTGTATATAAGGGTGCGGGCTCTGTGTTCCAGTGCTGTTACACAGAGCCCGTCCCCTTATATACAATGTAATGGCACTGGAACACAGGGCCCGCCCCCTTATATACAATGTAATTTCACTGGAACACAGGGCCCGCCCCCTTATATACAATGTAACGGAACTGGAACACAGAGCCCCCCTACATACAATGTAACGGCACTGGAACACAGGGCCCGCCCCCTTATATACAATGTAACGGAACTGGAACACAGAGCCCCCCTACATACAATGTAACGGCACTGGAACACAGGGCCCGCCCCCTTATATACAATGTAACGGAACTGGAACACAGAGCCCCCCCTACATACAATGTAACGGCACTGGAACACAGGGCCCGCCCCCTTATTTACAATGTAACGGCACTGGAACACAGAGCCCGCCCCCTTATATACAATGTAAAAGCACTGGAACAGAACCCCCCTACATACAATGTAACGGCACTGGAGCACAGGGCCCACCCACTTATATACAATGTAACTTCACTGGAACACAGGGCCCGCATCCTTATATACAATGTAACGGCACTGGAACACAGGGACTGCCCTCTTATACAATGTAACGGCACTGGCACACAGAGCCCGCCCCCTTATATACAATGTAAAAGCACTGGAACACAGAGCCCGCCCCCTTATATACAATGTAACAGCACTGGAACACAGGGCCTGCCCCCTTATATACAATGTAAAAGCACTGGAACACATAGCCTGCCCACTTATATACAATGTAATGGCACTGGAACACAGGGCCCACACCCTTAAATACAATGTAATGGCACTGGAACACCGAGACTGCATCCTTATATACAATGTGACGGAACTGGAACACAGGGCCCACATCCTTAAATACAATGTAATGGCACTGGAATAGAGCCTGCGCTCTTATATACAAAGTAATGGCACTGGAACACAGGGCCCGCCCCCTTATATACAAAGTAATGGCACTGGAACACAGAGCCTGCACCCTTACATACAGAGCCTGCGCTCTTATATACAATGTAACGACACTGGAACACAGAGCCCGCACCCTTATATACAATGTAAAAGCACTGTAACACAGAGCCCGCCCCCTTATATACAATTTAACAGCACTGGAACACAGAGCCCGCAACCTTATATACACAGAGCCCGCACCCTTGTATACAATGTAACAGCACTGGAACACAGAGCCCGCACCCTTATATACACAGAGCCCGCAACCTTATATACACAGAGCCCGCACCCTTGTATACAATGTAAATGCACTGGAACACAGAGCCCACCCCCTTATATACAATGTAAAAACACTGGAACACGGGGCTCGCCCCTTTATATACAATGTAACGGCACTGGTACACAGCCCACACTAATATATAAATAGACCAGGATCCTTTTCAGGTCTAGGAGTGGCTACACCGACATATTTGAAAACGAGAGAAATCTCAATGTATCCTTCATAAATAAAACCCGCTTCTCCAGCTGGAGAGAGACAGATCTTGTGTGACTTCTCAGGGCAAGGGTCCCATACTGTGATGGAACAGAAGGTCCAGGAGTCTGTGTATGGCAGTGTCCGCATAAGAGCGGCTCTTGCTCCTACGTGACTAGAGCTGATTACATGACAATACGACTGTGTGTTTCTTCATGACCTCATCATCATCATATATATGGCACCAACAGTTTCCGCAGCGCTTTACAATAACCAAAGGGAACGAGGTGCAGATAAATGGACATATTATGGAAACAAGAGGTGTAGAGGGCCCTGCTCATAGGAGTTTACAATCTAGAGGGATTGGGGTTGAGGAAGACAAGGAGTTTTACTGGACGGCAGAATCATTAGTGCCAGTGGTTTGGGAATGGTGGGGCCATACAAGCGGCTTCAATCAAGTGTGAGTAGGTGAGCAGAGGGATGAGTTGCATCAGTGATGCGGTACAATAATCTAGAGAGATGGGTTTTGAGGGATTTCTTGAAGGCCTGAAGGTCAGGGGAGAGTTTGATAGGGCGAGGCAAGTCTTTCCACAGGACCAGAGCTGCCCGAGAGAAGTCTTGGATGCGAGAGTTGGCCATGCGGGTGTAGACCGATGACAGGTGGAGATCACCTGCTGAACAGAGTTGTCTAGATGGGACGTGCTTGCGGAGAAATGAAGACATGTAGGAAGGAGTTATTGAGCGATTTGAATGTGAGCGTCAGTATTTTAAACTGTATCCTGAAATGTACAGGAAGCCAATGGAGGGACCGGCAGAGGAGGGAGGTACAGGAAGCCAATGGAGGGACCGGCAGAGGAGGGAGGTACAGGAAGCCAATGGAGGGACCGGCAGAGGAGGGAGGTACAGGAAGCCAATGGAGGGACCGGCAGAGGAGGGAGGTACAGGAAGCCAATGGAGGGACCGGCAGAGGAGGGAGGTACAGGAAGCCAATGGAGGGACCGGCAGAGGGGGGAGGTACAGGAAGCCAATGAAGGGACCGGCAGAGGGGGGAGGTACAGGAGGTGTGTCTGGTGAGAAAAATAAGCCTGGCCCCTGCACTCATTACAGATTGCAAAGAGGCGATACGGGAGTTGGGGCTAATAAGGAGCGAGTTGCAGTAATCAAGTCGTGAAATGACAAGAGCATGAACCAGCACCTTCACGGTATCTTGTGTCAGAAAGGGGCGGACACGTGCGATGTTCGTGAGTTGAAAGTAACAGGATTTGGTCACTGTCTGGATGTGGAAGAGAATGTTAGGTCAGAGTCAAAAGTGACACCAAGGCAGCGAGCTTGGGGTGTTGGGCTAATGGGTGTCTATTTACTGGTAGAGAGAGAGGTGGTATTGGGTTCTTCTTGGAGGGAGGAATAATGAGAATTTCAGTTTTGGCAAGATTGAGTTTAAGGAAGCGGGAAGCCATCCAATTTGAGACAGCGGAGAGACAGTCAGTGACTCGATCCAGGAGACCTGGAGAGAGATCAGGGGAGGAGAGGTAAATTTGAGCGTCTCAGCATATAGGTGGTGCTGGAATCCAAATGGAGCTGATCCGTTTTCCTAGAGGCCGTGTAGATTGAAAAGAGAAAAGGGCCCAAAACTGAACCTTTTTGGAGGAGGTACTTACAGAAAATGAGACACAGGTAAGTAGGGAATGGTCAGAGTGCGGGGCAGTCACTGCACTCACCTGTCACGGAACGGCCGCCCCAAAGTTTATTTGCATTTATTTTTCCTTACATTTTATTGTCTCTGTATATAGGATAGAGTGTGATGTGCTGTGCTGTTGTCAAAGTGTGTATCGGTATGTTACAGTTAAAAGTTTTTATAAAGTACTAACAAAATGCGTTTGTTTGACCCTAGCCTAAAGGGAAAATAAAAATCCGTCTCCATCGGATTTTGAATCTGCAAGAACTCATCACAGTTTATGTGTTGTCTACTCTGTGTGGGTATGAATATCTCCTGGGTTAAGCGGAAAGGGGTGCCTGGGGTACCAGGATCCGTAACATCACCTTCAGGAAAGTAATGAATGGTCAGAGTGTGGGGCGGTCACTGCACTCACCTTCAGGTAAGTAATGAATGGTCAGAGTGCGGGGTGGTCACTGCTCTCACCTTCAGGTAAGTAATGAATGGTCAGAGTGCGGGGCAGTCACTGCGCTCACTTTTTCAGGTAAGTAGTGAATGGTCAGAGTGCGGGGCAGTCACTGCGCTCACCTTCAGGTAAGTAATGAATGGTCAGAGTGCGGGGCAGTCACTGCACTCACCTTTGTGTGTGTCATCTTTAATGGTCACAGAGCTGTTACATTCAGACACTTTGTTTCTCACGATGCAGGTCACGGTGTCGCAGATTCTCAGGGTTTCGGGGGGCGCAGTGTAAACAGCCTCTGTGGACAGTAATTCCCCGCTGCAGTTCCTCCACTCATACGTTACTCCAGTAGAGTTGGATTTACAGTATACGGTGATGATGTCATTAGTCACATTGTAATGGACTTCAGGTTTAGAAGCTGCAGGTGACAGAGATACAGGAGATCAGAACCCGGGAAACATTACTTACAATAATAACGATTTGCACATTTACAGGAAAACATGTGACAGTTCCCCCCCCCGTCCCTTAGATTGATTTATTGATTTATTTATTTATAAAGGATTTTACCAGGAAGGAACATTGAGATTTCTCTTGTTTTCAAGTACGTCCTGGATTCAAGAACATTGAAGTGTTACAGTTACAGAAATACAAAGTAATACAATGCAAGATATTAAAAAAACACAAATATACAGATTAACAGAAAATAAATATGTAGAAAAATAGTCATTATGTTACATGTTTACAGGTGCATTATGTATATAGTCACTAGGTTACATGTTTACAGGTGCATTCTGTATATAGTCACTATGTTACATGTTTACAGGTGCATTATGTATATAGTCACTAGGTTACATGTTTACAGGTGCATTCTGTATATAGTCACTGTGTTACATGTTTACAGGTGCATTCTGTATATAGTCACTATGTTAAATGTTTACAGGTGCATTCTGTATATAGTCACTATGTTACATGTTTACAGGTGCATTCTGTATATAGTCATTATGTTACAGGTTTACAGGTGCATTCTGTATATAGTCACTGTGTTACATGTTTACAGGTGCATTCTGTATATTGTCACTGTGTTACATGTTTACAGGTGCATTCTGTATATAGTCACTGTGTTACATGTTTACAGGCGCATTCTGTATTGAGGTATGTTAGTAAGGAGCTCTTGAGTGATTTTAGACTGGGGGAAGATTTGATGGTGTCTGGGAGGTTATTCCATAATTGTGGTGCTCTGTAGGAAAATGAGGACCGAGCCACTGTCTTTTTGTATTGTGGTATTGTAAGTAAGGTGCTGGTCCTGGATCGGAGGTTATAGGATGAGGGAGCTGCTGGGGGAAGCAGTCTATTCAGGTAGGGTGGCAGCTTCCCAGAAAAGCTCTTAAACACTAGGCTGAAAGGTGAAGGGTGCGTTTAGACTCCAGCGACGGCCAGTTTAGCTCTTTTAACATGTCACAATGGTGGGTCATGTAGTTACATTGTAATGCAAAGCGACAGAATGAGTTATACAATGTAGTAAGTTTCTGAAGGTGTGTTTGCGGGGCGGCTGCATACACTACATCTCCGTAATCAATGGCTGGCATAAGCATTTGTTGTACAATCTGCTTTCTTACCGCGGGGCTCAGGCAGGATTTGTTTCTGTACAGGGCACCTAGTTTGGGGTAGAGTTTAGATGAGAGTTTTTCGATGTGGGGGCCAAAGGATAGATTAGGGTCCAACCACATACCCAGATATTTGAGAGAAGTGACTGGGGTCAGAGTGTCATTTGATTTTGTAGATAGCTCGAGACTCCTTGTCCTGGATCAGCTGCTAAACTCTTGCCCCCCCCCAGGGTCTGGCTGCCCAGTGCCACCCCAAGGTCTGGCTGCTCAGTGCGCCCCCATGGTCTGGCTGCTCAGTGCCCCCCCAGGGTCTGGCTGCTCAGTGCCCCCCCCCAGGATCTGGCTGCTCAGTGCCCCCCCCCAGGGTCTGGCTGCTCAGTGCCCCCCCAGGGTCTGGCTGCTCAGTGCCCCCCAAGGGTCTGACTGCTCGGTTCCCCCCCCAGGGTCTGGCTGTTCGGTCCCCCCCCAGGGTCTGGCTGTTCGGTCCCCCCCAGGGTCTGGCTGTTCGGTCCCCCCCAGGGTCTGGCTGTTCGGTCCCCCCCAGGGTCTGGCTGCTCGGTTCCCCCCCCAGGGTCTGGCTGCTCGGTTCCCCCCCCAGGGTCTGGCTGCTCGGTGCCCCCCAGGGTCTGGCTGCTCGGTTCCCCCCCCAGGGTCTGGCTGCTCGGTCCCCCCCAGGGTTTGGCTGCTCGGTCCCCCCCAGGGTCTGGCTGCTCGGTGCCCCCCCCAGGGTCTGGCTGTTCGGTGCACCCCATGATGCGGCTGCTCGACGCACCCAGGATCTGGCTGCTCATACAGGCACCTTGCTCACAGATACACACACACACATACCACATATACATACACACAGAACATACACAACGCATGCACACGGCAATAGCACATACACACTCAGCAACAGCACATACACACAGCGCACATATAAATACACACACGGCACATAAACACACAGCACATACATATACACACGGCACATATACATACGGCAACAGCACATACAGCACACATATAAATATACACACACAGTGCACATATAAATACACACGGCGCACATATAAATACACACACAGCGCATACATACACACATACAGTACAGCACATCACACCACACAGACACAGACCCTGGGGGGGGGGGGCACTGAGCAGCCAGATCCTCTACAACAATAGACTGCCCTTTGGGCAGGCTTAACACCTAGTCCTTTAATAATCAAAAAAGCGGGTGGGATTACAGCTTTAGGACGTGGCCCTGTGTGTTAAGGTAGCTGCTTGGTAAGGAAGCAGTTGGAAGTTTTTGGTGTTTTTTTTCCCATATCTACCTGTGTTTATTTTTTACTTCCCAAAACAAGCACAATAATAAGGATTCTAATTTTACAATAATATTATTATTGTGTTTGTTTTGAAGTAAATAATAAACGCAGGTAGATGTAGAAAACAAAAACAGGCAGCGCTGCAAAGAATTGAACTCTGAACCTCTGCCTTAGGCTAGGGTCAGACTAACGCATTTTTCGCGTTGTCCGTGAAAAAGTGCGTTCGAACGAATGGACGTATTTTTTCACGGAATACGCGATAGCGGTCATACGATGCGCATTTCCGTCCGTGATTTTGTACGGTTATCAATAAAACACTTTCTGCGTCTGGACGTTATGTTGGCCGGACATTAGCAGCGTCTGACGTCTCACAATCACGCACACACGCCGCTATGCGGACGCAGCGCACTCTGTACGTCAGTACTAGCGGTTTGACGTTCTCGAAAAAATGCGTTCGTTTGCCACTTGCGTTGCGCGGCCGCACTTTTGTGCGGCCGTTCTTCATATGCTGCCCGGCATTGGACGTCATTTGCTGCTAGCACGGCTGTGATTTAGTGCTGCTAAACGCACGTTGATACTGCGCTCGTCTGACCCTAGCCTCACTGAGCGGCTGCCATAACACACAGGGCCACGGCCGCCTTAACACACAGGGCCACGGGCACCTTAACACACAGGGCCACTGCCGCCTTAACACACAGGGCCACGGCCGCCTTAACACACAGGGCCACGGCCGCCTTAACACACAGGCCACGGGCACCTTAACACACAGGGCCACGGCCGCCTTAACACACAGGGCCACGGCCGCCTTAACACACAGAGCCACAGCCACCTTAACACTAGGGATGGGCTGCCAGTTCGAATCGGTTCGATGTTTGCATCGAACATCGGCTGTTCGAAAGTTCGCGAACTTCGAATTTTTCAGGCCGTTTGCAAAAAGTTCTAAAAAAATAAAATTTTGATTTTTTTTATTTTTATAAAAAACGCTTAAAAAATCAGATGACCAGATAACAGAGCTGCGACTGTGCGGGCTGGCCGGCCCGGTGCATGTAGCAGAGAGGCAGCACAGGGAGGGAGCCACTGCACCTGCGGCCACGGCAGACCCCCCCCCCCCACAACCAGAATCCAGGGAGCCTCCACTGACTGACCACCAGGCTAAGGTGAGGCGACACATTTCTAAAAAAAATGTCCCCGGGAACTAGACATGTGCATTCGTTTTAGTACTAAAACGATTTAGTCCGAATTTTGGGATAATTTAGTTTTAGTATGACTCAAGAGAAACGAAACTGCTCAGTACAAAAAAACGAAAGAAACTAAAATAAAATGCACTACATTTTAGTTTCAGTCCTTTTTGTGATATTACATTGATGAGTGAAGGAGACCAGCAATGAAGAGTGCAACATCCGAAGTTCTGCACCCTCCACATGCCAATGCTGTAGGATGTTCTATACAGAGAGGGGCATTAATTAATGCAGGAGGATGTTCTATATATTATACAGAGAGGGGTATTAATGCAGGAAGATGTTATATACATTATACAGAGAAAGGTATAAATTGAGGAGGATGTTCTATACAGAGAGGGGCATTAATTAATTCAGGAGGATGTTCTATATATTATACAGAGAGGGGTATTAATTAATGCAGGTGGATGTTGTATACATTATACAGAGAGGGGTATTAATTAATGCAGGAGGATGTTCTAAACATTATACAGAGAGGATCCTTTTTTTTTTAGCCCTTTAAATCCAGTGGCTGTGAGTGCGGAGATCGGCTGCTTGTTACATTATCTCAGTACAATGTATCCGGCTCAGCTGTTACAGTAACTGACTAACAGCGCTCAGAGTTTCAGTAAAACAAGGAAATAATATTGTTCTAACGTCTTATAAATAAAAATATTATTTACTAGTTTTACTGAAACTCTGAGCGCTGTGATGAGCAGCAGTCAGTTACTGTAACAGCTTTGCCTGACACGGAGCAGTATTACAATGTTGGTGCTAACTTAACCAGAGCTGTTGTAAACTGAAAACCTCCATAGGCTATAATGGCTCTGGGAAGTTTACAACAGATCTGGTTAAGTTAGCACCAACTATGTAATATGGCCCACATTGTGCTGAGAGTGAGAGATACTGTAACAAGCAGCGATCTCAGCCCTCTGAGGAGCCACTACAATAGTAATTGTATCCATTGGTTTTCGGATGAATGAAATTAGTTTTCATACTAAAGAACTGAAAACGAATTTCTTTAGCAACTAAATAAATTGCATTTTAGGACTAATCCATTAGTTCAAAACGAAATTTTGTGCTGTGCACATGTCTACCGGGAACATAAAATAAAACTTATTTTTTTTTTCTTTCTAATACTCACCTGATTCCTGGATCCACCAACAAGCGCAGCCTCCCGTCTCCCACGCTGTTCGACGCTGCATACACCGGCGCGCTGTGTGAAGCTTATGAGAAGATACGCTATTAGTGTAAAGGGAGCGATGCAAAATGTGCAGCTGGCTTCCTCGCTACACTAATAGCGTATCTTCTCAGAAGCTGCACACAGCGCACCGGTTACAGCTAGCGTCAGACTGTAGAGGTGCTGCCCGGCAGTGTGAGGATTCATATGCTGCTTTACTACACTGTAGAGTAGGGATGAGCTGTTCGGTTCGGACGGTTCGCAGTTCGGGCCGAACTTAGCCTGTTCGTTTGGCTCGCGAACTCCGATCATTTCCGGGTGTTCGGAGCAAGTTCGCCCACAATGCACCACAATGTCCCACAATGCATAACACTGGCCTGAAGCTCGTAATTGGCTACAGCCTTGCACCTGACCACAGGTCTGGTGCAAGACAGGTTCAAACACTATGCCAATCACGGCTCAAAGTCCTGATTGGGCAAATTTTACCCAATCATGGGATCACAGAGCTCAGTCCCGCAGCACACTGTATAAGGCTTCCACGCAGCGCTTCAGCACACATTTGAGAGGAGATTTCAGAGGAGATTGCTGTTGTGTGTTGTTACTGCCGGTCTGCCACGCTACTGGGGGGGGGTCTTATTTCTACCAAATATCTGGGAATTGAGGTGATCTGTGTCATGTCACTGTCAGCAAGTATTTTGGGGGTCTCTCAAATTTCTACAAAATATTTGGAAATTGTTATAATCCGTGTGTTCTCACTGGCTGCCACCCATCAGGGGGTCTCACTGATTTATAGGAGGTTTCGGAGACTTGTAATCTGTGGCTTCTCACTGCTAGGGATGAGCCGAACACTCCCCGAGTTTGGTTCGGAGCCGAACCCGAAGTTTCCAAATGTTCGGATCCGAACCCGAACTCGAACTCAATACAAGTCAATGGGGCTGAAAATTTGATTTTTAGAGTCCCCTCCAAGAGGGCATATATGCTAGATATTTGCCATAAAAGGTGTATGGGGGTCCGGGTAGTGCCCTGGGGGACAGGAAACAAGGACAAAAAGTAAAAAAAAACGTTTTTAAAGGGACAGTGAGTTTTCCATGAAATAAGGGTTAAAAATAAAAACGAAAAATTCCTTCAAATATCGTGCCTAGGAGGTCCCCATAACCTGCCCGTGAAGTGGCGGATCTCTAGGATGTATAGAAATATGTAAAAACCAAAAAATTACATTTCAAATAACGGTAAATGCTTTTCGAACATTTTCGGACACGCTGAAAAAGTTTACTGATTTTTTTTGGCGGTGAAAAGCAGGAGAATGACTGGAGAATGGAAAATTCTAGACCAAATAGCCGATTTGGAAAGTGAGATAAATTGGAGAATTTTTCTGGTTTGGCTATTTTGACCTAGAATTTTCTCTTCAGTCATTCTCCTGAGTTTCACCTTTCTCTGAATAACCCTGTCAGGGTTATTCAGAGAGCGGTGAAGAGCAGGAGAATGACTGGAGAATGGAAAATTCTAGGTCAAAATAGCCAAACCAGAAAAATTCTCCCATTTAGGCTAGGGTCAGACTAGCGAATTTTTAACGTGCGTTTAGGCGCACTTAATCACGGCCGCACTAGCAGCAAATGACGGGCAATGACGGCCAATATACGAAGTACGGTCACACAAAAGTCCGGCTGCGCAACGCAAGTGGAAAATGAACGCATTTTTTCGAGAACGCAGAACCGCTAGTACGGACGTACAGAGTGCGCTGCGTCCACTAGTGGCGTGTGTGCGTGATTTGGAGACGTCAGATGCTGCTCATGTCCAGCCAACATATCGTCCAGACACCCAAAGTTTCCTGGTTTGGATCCGTAAAAAATTACACACAAAAATGCACATCGTATGACCGTTTTCGCGCATTCCGTGAAAAAATACAGCAATGTGTTCGGACGCACTTTCGGTCGCTGTGAAAAATGCGTTAGTCTGACCGTAGCCTTATCTCCCTTTCCAAATCGGCTATTTGGTCCAGATTGTTCTCTTTTCATGCCATTCTCCTGGTTTTCACCTTTCTCTGAACAACCCTGAGAGAGAGGTGAAAGCCAGGAGAACTGGCAGGAGAAGAGAACAATCTAGACCAAATAGCCAATTTGGAAAGTGAGTTAAATGGGAGAATTTTTCTGGTTTGGCTATTTTGACCTAGAATTTCACTTCTCCAGTTATTCTCCTGCTTTTCACCACTCTCTGAATAACCCTGTGAATGATTAATCCCGAGGTGAAAAATAACATTGCTTTAGATGTTATTTTGAATGTTTTTCAAACACCAGTTAAATGCAGCATATTAGGATGTTTTAGGAGGGAAATTAATTCTCAAGTCTCAATCAGAAGCAGACACCACCCCACCCCCTCAGTATAGTGTACAATGTATCAAATTGATTACCAGACTAAAAACACCTGGTGTTATGCCCGTTTGTGAACAGAGGTCATTTAGAGTTGATAAAAACTAATGTGTACGTGGAAAGATTAATTCAATATCTAATAAACCATTGCTTATAATATTCTGCAGTAAAGAGTCTCTTTATTTCTTTTTTTAGTATTTTTTTAAGCATTTTCTATACTTTTTCAAAAATTCTTTTTTTTTTTGAACTCGAACCGAACACACCCAAAAAGTTCGAAGTTTGCGAACTTTCGAACTGCCAAAGTTCAGGCCGAACTCTGAACCGTCCGAACCTGAACAGCTCATCCCTACTCACTGCCACCCATCAAGGGGTCTCACTGATTTATAGGCGGTTTCACTGCCACTCATAAAGGGGTCTCACTGATTTATAAGAGGTTTCTAAGACTTGTAATCTGTGTCTTCTCACTGACACCCATCAGGGGGTCAGACTGATTTATAGGAGGGAATTGTAATTTGTGTATTGTCACTGGCTTCCAGCTATCAGGGGTATCACTGAGCTATACCAGAGTACTGTAAATCTTTAATCTTTATACCAGACTTGAATCAGAGTTCTGTATATATTTAATCTATATATCACTCACCATGTCTGAAAGAACAAAAAGGACAGGCAGACGCTCCCAGACACAGATAAGAGGGCAAGCAGCCCCTGTGTCGGGAGGCTGTGCCTCTGGTCGTGGTGGACGTGGTGCATCCTCTGCAGGGCACGCTTGTCCTTTCTAACTGGTGCTGGCCGTCTTAAGCAGCAGCAACATACAGAGGATTTGGTGGATTGGCTAACCAAGCCATCCTCATCCTCCGAGTCCTCTGCCAGCCAGGCTTGTAGTGCTTTACAGTCCACCTCAGCTGCCAAAGCATCTAATGCAGCCTCCATGTCCACAGCTACTCCTGCCATAGCCTCGCTATCACACACGGAGGAGTCAGCTGAATTGTTTGACTACAATGACAGTGACATGCTGCTTGAGGATGCGCAGCAAGTACAGTGCTCTGATTCAATCTCTGAGGTTGAGCAACGGAGTATAATCAACCTAGAGGAAGGGGGTGCCAGTGATGAGACACAAATAACTGGCACTCATGTTGCCCCAGCGGCTGCAGCATACTGCCAAGTTGGCTACAGTGACGAGGAGATAGGGGGTGAAGATGACATTGATGATGAGGTCACTGACTCCACCTGGGTACCAGATCGAACAGAGGAATCAAGTGAGGAGGGGGGGAGGAGGAGGAGGAAACAGCAAACACGAGGCACAACATCCTCTGTGACCAACCATAGCATTAGCCAGTCCAAGGCATCAGATGTCAGAGCTGCTCCGGTGCAGAGTGCTGTTGTCTCAAAGCACACACGCAGGAACTCTGTTGTCTGGGAGTTCTTTAAGAAATGTGCAGCAGAGCACACCGTTGCTATTTGTAATCTATGTCAGATGAGGCTGAAGCGTGGGATAGACACCGGACACTTGGGTACCACGTGCTTGAGGCGACATATGAACACCTGCCACACATCCCATTGGTGCAAAACTTTGCATAGGTCCTCCTCCTCCTCCTCATCTGTCTCTACCCCCACTGTATGTCCTGCCATGTCATTGCCTACAACCTCCACTGACAGGGATGATGCTACAGTAATGGATGTACCAGGTCCCAGCAGCTGAAGATTTACGCAGTCAGATTACGTTGCCGCAGCTGCTGCTGCGTAAGAAAGAATATAGTCCCAACCATCCCCAAGCACAGCGTCTAAATGCCAGCTTAGCAAAATTACTCGCATTGCAGCTGCTGCCTTTCCAGCTGGTGAACTCGGCTCCCTTCCGTGAATTTGCTGAATGTGCCGTACCACAGTGGCAGGTTCCAAAACGCCATTACTTTTCACGCAATGCCATTCCAGCACTATACCAGCACGTGGAAGACAATGTTATCCAGTCATTGGGAAAGGCAGTCAGCAACAAGGTGCATGTGACTTTAGACACGTGGTCCAGCAAGCATGGACAGGGTCATTACATTTCCTTCACTGCACACTGGGTAACTCTGATTGCAGCTGGGAGGGATCCAAGACGGGGCTCTGTGCTGGAGCTTGTTCATCCACCATGCCTCCAGAAAGCTGCTTGTATGAGGTCTGTCTGCTCCACCACCACCACCTCTCCCTCTTCCTCCTCCTCCTCCTTCTCTGTCTCTGGCAAAGTGGCAGTTAAACCGACGCCTGACAGGGTCTACGCAATGGCTCAAGCAAAAAGAAGCCATACTGTGCTTGAGCTGGTTTGTTTAGGGGACAGGAGCCACTCCTGTCAGCTCTGCAGGGCCAGGTGCAGAGATGGTTAACCCCACGCCAGCTTCAGCTGGGATTGATCGTCTGTGATAATGGCAGCAACCTTCTCTCCGCCCTACGCAAGGGTAAATTGACGCATGTACCATGCCTAGCACACGTCCTAAATCTAGTGGTATAGCGTTTCCTAACCAAGTACCCAGGGCTGCCAGAGCTTCTCAGCAAGGCCAGAAAAGTCTGCAGCCACTTCAGACTGCCATTCCCAGCAAGTGTTCGCCTGGCAGAAATTCAAAGAGAATTCCACCTTCCCACAAACCGTATGATCTGTGACATGCCCACCAGGTGGAACTCGACATTAGCAATGCTGCAGCATCTGCACAAGCAGCAGAGGGCCATCAACGAGTACCTGTGTGAGTATGGCACAAGGACAGGTTCAGGTCAACTTGGTTGTTTATTCCCCGCACCGTGGCTGATGATCAAGGATGCATGCACTGTTCTGTCACCATTTGAGGAGGCAACGAGGATGGTGAGCAGGGACAGTGCATGCATCAGTGACACAATTCCTTTAGTGTTCCTGCTGGAGCACACTCTGCGGGGAATTATAGATGTGGCTCTAGAGGCAGAGCAGCGGGAGGAAGAGGAGGCCTTCCCTAGCTCTCAAGGCCCCAGTCTTTCCGCAGACCGCATTCCAGCGGGTCCTACTCGGATCAGACAGGAGGAGGATGAGGAGGAGGAGGACTATTTAAGTAGTGGGGGCATTGAAGGTGGGGATTCCTCAAGGGAGGGTTTTGTGTGCCCAGAAATACAAGGGCTAGTGCGTGGCTGGGAGGAGGAAGTGCACGATGGGGTCATCCTCATTGACCAGGAAGACTAGGAAGCTAATGCCACCTCCAACCTACGCTGCACGGGCTCCCTAATAATTCAAAGCCTGCTAAAGGACCCCAGGATTCGTGCTATCAAGGAGAGGGATCATTACTGGTTGGCAACCCTTCTTGATCCACGATACAAGGGTAAAGTTGCAGAGCTCATCCTGCCCGCACAGAGGGAGCACAGGATGAAACAACTTGAGGACGCTCTAAAGCGACACTTGTGTAACACCTTTCCAGGCAATGGTAGGTTACCAAGTGATGACACACGTGCTTCTGAGGCTGCGGATGATCAGAGGAATAGTGGTGAAGGCCAGGGCTGCTTGACTGATGAATTTTTACATTTTTTTAGTCCACGACGCCCAGGGACGTCAAATGTAGGCACCCATTGCCAGCGTCTTCACCATATCGTGCAGGACTACCTAGGGGCAAGGGCAGACCTGGATACCTTTCCAGCAGATGATCCACTGGCTTACTGGGTGTTGAGATTGGATCACTGGCCAGAACTTAGCCAATATGCTATGCAGCTACTAGGTTGCCCTTCATCCAGCGTGCTTTCTGAAAGGACGTTCAGTGCCGCTGGAGGTTTTGTCACAGACAAAAGAGTGCGTCTGTCCACCGACTCTGTAGACCGGCTGACATTTATAAAAATGAATCAGTCCTGGATCAGCAGCTATCAATCCCCTGATGCTGAAGTAATGGAATAGATCAGGGATGTCTTCTGCATTCACAAAACCTCCAGCACTGAACTCTTCCACAATACCACAAAACGGTTACGTGTGAAGGCACTTGCTGCCATGAAAGGCACAATATTTGGCTGCACTGACGCCTGTGCCAGATTTATATCATCAGTGAATCTGCTTTCAGCTAAACGCTTTTGAAGTGTATTTTATCTATTGTTGTGAATTTTCACCTTGTAAAACCCGGGGTGATTTATTCGTACGGCATCTGGAGTAAGACATCTCTGAGGATCTAGTGTCCTGCCTTCGTGGACCTGAGATTGGGGAATCGGTGCCCCTTGGTTTAAATTCACCGATCTGCCTTCTGTTTGGTGCCACATTTATTTAAATCGGCACCACAATATGTGAGTATATCTCCTACCTTAATCATTTCTACCTTGGACGATACAGTCTGCACTTAATCTCCCTCCCGTCTCCCCTTTTTTTTCCTTTTTTCCATCTACTATTTGATTGAGGACGTGACTCCCGGCTGGATAACTTTTACTGAAGCTGAAGATTTTGAATGCTAGCGCCAAACACCAACTTTATGACCTGCATCTTAGGACGTAAATAGTACGTCAGCGGTCATTAAGGGGTTAACATATAAAAGCAAACAATGTTATTTCTCAGTTCATTTCCCACCCCCTGGGATTGAGTTCAGCATTTTAAACCTAGTCATATAATTCATAAAACACAATCTCCCAAAATACAAGCAAAAAATTAACTTTTTTCAGTTTTGGTTAAATTTGCATATTATCTTAAAAAATGCAGTAACTGCCTCCCCCCCCCCACACAAGAGTAACACTACAGAGGTTATTCAGAGAGAGACAATCTGGACCCGAAATGTAACTGAACAGTGAAATTAATTGTATGGTGACATTTCGGGGCCATTCGTCTATTCAGACAGCAGGCAGGTCGCCAAATTTTGACGAACTGTCTGCACATACGGTGCCTGTTCGGCAGCAGTGAAATCCCGCATAGAGAAGTAATGGTTAATCTATTCACATTGAACAGTAGAGAAATGTCAGTGAAATGCCCTGAAGTCGCTGACATTTCGGTGCTTTCTCGTTCCCCGCACTTCCCTGGACTTCAGGGAATCAAGGTTCCCCACCCTACGGTGTAATCAGCAAGCACCGCAGGGCCCCTGGAGTGCAGGGAAAACACGCCACAATCCTGCCAAAAACCTACCAGAAAAAGGCAACGAGCCACCCATCGCAGAGCAGCCGCCGGAAAAAGCGAATGGGGTTAAAAAAAAAAAAGTACATTTGAAAGTTGAAACGCTGTTTGCAAAAACCACTGAACGAAAATGCCTGAAATTTACATATAAAATCCAATGAATAATAATAAACAGGGCTGTTACAGAAAAAAAGAACTGACGCTTTACAAAAAAAATGAAATACAATTTTTGCCGGGAAAAAAATAAAGAGACTTTTTGCTGCAGATTAAAATAATAAACGATTGATTAGATATTGAATTAAAACGGGAATATTTTTAACATTGAAACCTATGGGATTCTCCTGATTAAACCTGCCGAATGAAACCACTGAACATCAGGGCATTTCACTGACATTTCTCTGCTGTTCAATGTGAATAGATTAACCATTGCTTCTCTATGGGGATTTCACTGCCGCCGAACAGCACCGTATTTCACTGCCGCCGAACAGCACCGTATTTCACTGCCGCCGAACAGCACCGTATTTCACTGCCGCCGAACAGCACCGTATTTCACTGATGCCGAGCAGGCACCGTATTTCACTGCTGCCTAACAGCACCGTATTTCACTGCCGCCGAACAGCACCGTATTTCACTGCCGCCGAACAGCACCGTATTTCACTGCCGCCGAACAGCACCGTATTTCACTGCCGCCGAACAGCACCGTATTTCACTGCCGCCGAACAGCACCGTATTTCACTGCCGCCGAACAGCACCGTATTTCACTGCCGCCGAACAGCACCGTATTTCACTGCCGTCGAACAGCACCGTATTTCACTGCCGTCGAACATGCACCATATTTCACTACCGTCCAACAGGCGCCGTATTGGCTGGCAGTTCGCTAAAACTGGTGAACTTCCTGCACTCTGAATAGACGAATGGCCCCGAAATGTCACCATATGGGGAAATTCCCTGTTTGGTGACATGTTGGGGCCAGATCGTCTCTCTGAATAACCCCTATAATCTGTCAGAAGTGATTACACCCGTCACATTTGTGTAAATATTTTATTCTATCTTTTCATGTGACGACACTGAAGAAATTTCACTTTGTTACAATGTAAAGTAGTGAGTGTACAGTTTGTGTAACCGTGTAAATTTACTGTCTCTCAAAATACCTCAACACACACAACCATTAATGTCCAAACCGCTGCCAACAAAAGCGACTGCACAGTGTGATGATTCTGTATCCTCGGCGCCACCTAGTGGTTCCTTCGAAATGTAAAAGATAAAGGGACATATTACATTCGTCACGCTAGCGTTAGTGTCACCTGAGGGTTAACGTTAGCATTGGTTGCCCTTGCGCAGGCGCACCATATTACAACCTGAACGCTAACACGTTAAAAAAAACATTAGTGATTCAGATCTTGTGCTTTTCAGCGCCAGGTTACTGTACTTTGCGCTCTCTATGCTTAACATGCGGAGCGCAAAGTGTTAATTAGTGTTAGGATTACAAAGTCCTCACACTAATTACCGTCCGGCTGCGGCTACTGAAAAGTTACTCACTGCTTGGAGCTGGTTCTTAGTGATACGGCTTCTGTGGAATCAGTTATCACCAGCTGACCCCCCCCCCCAAAAAAAACCACCACATACTCACCTTCCACCCCAGGACAAGAACGGCGGCTCCATCTGCCTCTTCTGGCCAGGGAGATCCAGTGCTCCCACTTTAATTGCCGGCTGCTGATACATCCAGTGTCTGATTTAAGACACCGCTAAACGTGAGTGCAAACCCGTTTCCTAACTGGTAATATAAGATCTGTACAGGCTATACTATGTTGGTATGTGTTTTATTTTGAGGCACAAACATCGCCATACCTGAGTGAAGTTAAGGATCCCCGTTTTTAATTGAGGAAAGCTTTGGAGGAAACGCTGACTTCACCAAACCAACTTCAAAAGTGAGTACATCCCTAAGTGAAAATGTCCAAATTGGGTCCAAAGTGTCAATATTTTGTGTGGCCACCATTTATTTTCCAGCAATGCCTTAACTCTCTTGGACATGGAGTCACCAGAGCTTCACAGGCTGCCACTGGAGTCCTCTTCCACTCCTCCTTGATCACATCACAGAGCTGGTGGATGTTAGAGACCTTGCGCCCCTCCACCTTCCGTTTGTGGATACCCCACAGATGCTCAATAGGGTTTAGATCTGGAGACCTGCTTGGCCAGTCCCTCACCTTTGCCCTCAGCTTCTTTAGCGAGGCAGTGGTCATCTTGGAGGTGTGTTTGGGGTCGTTATGTTGGAATATTGCTCTACGGACCAGTCTCTCTGAAGGGAGGGGATCATGCTCTGCTTCAGTATGTCTCAGTACATGTTGGCATTCATGGTTCCCTCAATGAACTGAAGCTCCCCAGCGCCGGCAGCCCCAGACCATGACACTCCCACCACCATGCTTGACTGTCGGCAAGACACACTTGTCTTTGTGCTCCTCACCTGGTTGCCGCCGCACACGCTGACGCCATCTGAACCAAGTAAGTTTATCTTGGTCTCCTCAGACACAGGACGTGGTTCCAATAATCCATGTCCTTAGTCTGCTGGTCTTCAGCAAACAGTTTGCGGGTTTTCTTGTGCATAATCTTTAGAAGAGGCTTCCTTCTGGGACGACAGCCATGCAGAGCAATTTGATGCAATGTGCAGCGTATGGTCTGAGCATGGACACGCTGACCTCCCCCAAACCTTCAACCTCTGCAGCAATTCCGGCAGCACTCTTACGTCTATATCCCGATGACAACCTCTGGATATGACGCTGAGCATGTGCACTCAACTTCTTTGGTCGACCACGGCGAGGCCTGTTCTGAGTGGAACCTGTCCTGTTAAAGCGCTATATGGTCTCGGTCACCGTGCTGCGGCTCAGTTTCAGGGTCTCGGTCACCGTGCTGCAACTCAGTTTCAGGGTCTCGGTCACCGTGCTGCAGCTCAGTTTCAGGGTCTTGGTCATCGTGCTGTAGCTCAGTTTCAGGGTCTTGGCCCCTGTGCTGCTGCTCTGTTTCAGGGTCTTGGCCCCCGTGCTGTGGCTCTGTTTCAGGGTCTTGGCCCCCCGTGCTGCGGCTCTGTTTCAGGGTCTTGGCCCCTGTGCTGCGGCCCAGTTTCAGGGTCTTGGCCCCCATGCTGCGGCCCAGTTTCAGGGTCTTGGCCCCGTGCTGCGGCCCAGTTTCAGGGTCTTGGCCCCGTGCTGCGACCCAGTTTCAGGGTCTTGGTCGCTGTGCTGCGACTCAGTTTCAGGGTCTTGGCCGCTGTGCTGCAGCTCCGTTTCAGGGTCTTGGCCGCTGTGCTGCAGCTCCGTTTCAAAGTCTTGGCCACGGTGCTGCAGCTCAGTTTCAGGGTCTTGGCCGCGGTGCTGCGCTCAGTTTCAGGGTCTTGGCCGTGGTGCTGCGCTCAGTTTCAGGGTCTCGGTCACCGTGCTGCAGCTCAGTTTCAGGGTCTTGGCCGCGGTGCTGCGCTCAGTTTCAGGGTCTCGGTCACCGTGCTGCAGCTCAGTTTCAGGGTCTTGGCCGCGGTGCTGCGCTCAGTTTCAGGGTCTCGGTCACCGTGCTGCAGCTCAGTTTCAGGGTCTTGGCAATCTTCTTATAGCCTCGGCCATCGTTATCACCTGTAAAGTAATGTGACAGACACAGAGCTTCACATCTGAGCTGAGCTCCTGCTCTATTTGCTGTTTATTGTGTTACTGCGCACAAACATAACAGGAGGGAGGGCTCAAGCAGACGAGCTACGGTGGTCAGGATGACACAAAAAGAGACATAGGCAAAACACAATACATTACATCTCCCTTTCTAAGTATAAAACAAACCCTACGTTAGCATAGTCACTTTAAATATATGTATAGATATCGCGAATATTAATCGTTGCTATTTCTTTAAACTTCGCAATTTACATAAAAACTTGCTGCCTAAAAGAAAAGGTTAACACACTTCAGATGAGAATCATTCGATGACATGTCATTAAGAACAGTGACTATTGTACATAAACATGTGTAACTGTAAAGGAAAGGTTATTGTTACACTGCTTTCACAAAGCGCTGTCGCCGCGCATGTCTCTGACTACAAGCAAAGCCTGTCTGGAGGCTTCACGACTCTGCCAAGTCTGGTGGTGTCCTGCCCGTTCGGCAGCATTTCCTCAGCAGATTGTATTGCTGGAGCAGATTCTTGTGGAGAGCCAGCATGATCCACAGACTCGGGCTCTTCGGCACTCACTGGTTCCAACGACTCTGCCCAATGATCATCAACAAGTCTGTGACGGGAGTCATTGGCAGCTGGTGTGCTCTTACGAAATGCTGGATGTTGCGACGGTATTCTCTATTCCCAGAGTTTACAATATAGGATCTTGGGGCATTATGAGACCTCACTACTACTCCAGGCGACGATCTGTTACTGCTTAGATGGGGCTGCATCCTAACTTCATCTCCAGGCTTCAATTCAGCATGAGGGCCACTTGCTCTTTTGCGGTCATAGTAGAACTTCTGAATGCATTTGTTTCTGTCTAGGCGCCGTTTTGACGTTGACAGGATCTTACGCTGCAGGTGTGAGCAGCAGACGAGCAGTAGGCAGGTGGTTGCGGGGCCGCCTGTCCATCAGCAGCTGAGCAGGCGAAAAGCCTACAGAATCCAGTGGTGTTGTTCTGTGGTCAAGCAGTGCAAGGTGTTTGTCTGGCGCTTTGGCCCAAAGTTTTTTCACAGTCTGGACTGCACGCTCTGCTTCGCCATTGGCATGTGGTGTGTGGGGGGTGATGACATTTTGTGAGTAATTCCATACCTTTCATTAATTCCATACGATGAGTAATTCCATACCTTTTGCAGAAAATCCTAAATTCCTCTGCTGCATACTGAGGACCATTGTCTGTTCGGAGGATGACAGGGATCCCAAGCCTACTGAATTGAGGCTTCAGCTTTTCTATGATACTGCGACAATGTAGATCTTTCAGCACGTCACTTCAATGAACTTCGAGTAGTAATCCACCAGCAGAATGTAATGGGTCCCTTCGAACTCAAACAGGTCCGAGGCTACGTCTTCAAAGGGAAGATCGGACGTTTCTGTAGGCTGAAGGGGTTGTCTCGGCAGTTTATTCTGGAAGTCTGCACACTTGCCGCAGTTCTTCACCATTTGTTCAAGGACAGAGCTCATACCTGGCCAGTATAGAACCTCACAGGCTCTCTGCTTGCTCTTCACTATTCCCAGGTGGGACTGATGTATGAGCTTCAACATGTGAGCTTGCATAGAAGGGGGTACCACTATACTCAGGCCTTTGTACACAACACCATCGGAGACAACAAGCTGGCTTTGTGAGTCCCAGTATGGTTGTATTTCATTCGGCAGATCATGCCTGTGGTCTGGCCAGCCTTCTTGGATTGTCCGTTGAAGACAGCTGAGCTCTTTTCTTGTACAGTTCTGGAGCTCTGAATATTTCTGTTCACTGATTGAAACAAAGTTAAACATGGAGACGCACTCTAAGTCTTCCATCTCAGGCTTGTGTACAGGTAACTGAGCTCTTGACAGCGAATCAGGCAGTTCCATATCTTTGCCTCGCCTGTACTTAACGGTGAGATCATAGCACTGCAAGCGAAAGCGCATCCTCTGAATGTGCATGGGAGTAGAGAGCAATGGCTTCCTAAAAATATCCTCCAGAGGTTTATGGTCATTGTACACAGTAACGTGGTTTCCAAATATGTAATTGTGAAACTTGACACATGCATGAATAGGTATTCAGGTGTGGGTTTCCCTGCATACTGGGCTCAGACCCCCTGAACTTTGAGTCCCTCCATGGCCCGTGCCAGGTGCAACCCTGACAGAATACTGAGGTCAACAACTGAGCCCATGGGGTTACTGCCAGTCCTGGAGGAGATGTCTTATCAACTGTGCGTGGTACTGCAAGATGTATGACAAGTAATGGACTCTCTGAGAGACCCCTCCACCAAGGTGTGTGTTCCCCCTGCGAGAAAACGTAAAGGCTCACGGTCTCCTGAGGAGCATGCCAGGAGGAAAACCGCTGGTCTATGTATGTATTGTGGGGCGGGCTCCCACTGGCTGGTGAATTGTCCCGTGAGACCATCCAAGAGGCAAGATTCTGTGCTTAACCCTGCTGTAATCCCACAGCCAGCTCCAGTGCCTGCACCAGATCCTAAACCAGCCAAGAAATCCAAGCCTGTTTGTGTTTCCAAGCCCTCACCCAGAAGGCCTCCTGCATCCACTTCTGCTTCCAGCAGGCGCCTGCCCACCGAATCTCCTGCACCCGTGCCCACTGTGCCCAGGGGTACAATGTCTCTCGAGACTAGCCCTGAAGAGGAGGGGGAACCTATAATTTCTATGGACCATGAAACCACCTTACCTGTGGAGCCAGAGCCTCCAACTCCCATGGAGGTTATGTCAATTCAGATTCCAGGGCTAACTCCCGGACAGCACCTGCTTATACCACCAACCCAGTATTGCAGAATAATTCTGCATCAGATGATCCAGGGAGCTTTCTCAGTTCCAGATTCCACTGCAGCCAACCTCCTCCGACACCCAATGGGACCAAAACCCCTAACCCAGGATTGTGTATACGCAACTATAGGAACTGTTGTACGCAAGAAAGACCTGGCTAGATTTAATGAGGCATTGAAGAGAAAGGAGCTGCGAGTCAATCCAAGACTGCCACCTTGACACTGACAGTGAATCTCATCACTCCCAGCCGACAAGAACATCTGCCGTCCTCCTGGTGCCGTCTTCCATATGATCCTGGGTCTGAAGACTGGGACACCGTGAACTCGGATGGTGAGCCTCAGTTACAGACTGCTTGACGCTCCAGGGGACCCCCAGGTCAATGTATGGGGTATTGTCATGTTTCCCCGTTCCAGCCCTGTCCCCTGCCCTCTGTATTCTTTATGCCTGTGGTTCCCATGTGTTTCTGTGTGTTGCCTTTCCTGGGTTGCAGCTCAGGGGTTAAGTGTGGCTTCCTCGTTAGCTCTCCTGTTGGTGATGTGGGCTGATCACCTCCCTATATAAAGCAATGGGCCCATATCCCATCGCTCTTGCATTTTGGTTCACTTCAGTTCCTGGTTCCTGCTGAGTGTTTGTTCCTGAGAGCTCCCTGCTGTTTTTCTGTTTAGTTTGTGTTTTCTTGTTTACCTTATCTGTCTGCTGTATCTTTAGTTAGTCCAGGTTCTAGTTTATGTCCAGTGTTTCCTGTGTAATTAGTTCTAGTGTTTCTCCTTTGTCTGGTTATGTTATATGTCTGACTGATTACCTGGTTCTGACCCTCTGGCCTGGCTGACTAATCTTCCGGTTCTGGATCCCAGTCATTTGTATAAGGTATTCGTTCTGGTTTATGACTTCTGGCTTTCTCTTGACTTCTCTATTTGGACACTTCTTGTCTGTACCGTTAATATATTTATATTCCTGTCTCGTCAGTGGGTCCTTAGACTCTGCACGGCGTTGTTAGAATATTTTTCCTTTAGAGCAGATCCGGCTATTCTAAAGACTGGTCTTTCAGAATAAGGCTGCTGTGTACCGTACAGGTCTCTGGTCTAGGCGGTCTACTCTGTATCATCTGCATATTGGGGCTTTCCTTTGTACTAGTGCCTCACCTTAGCTAATGCAAGGTGCCCTCCTTGTGACTGATATGTGGGGGCTACCACCACTCCTCCCTAAGTGAGACCCTGGCAGGACTTCAGGCCACTCAGTGACTCCTCCCGGTGATTAAGGACCTGGAGAAGAAATTCCTAGCATGGTGCCACCTCATCGTGTGGGCACTATGATTGTGGACGATTCTACTGTCCAGAGCACCCTGGAGGGCGAGACCTGTGAGGCATCCAAGGCTAGAACTCAGAGACGACAGCGGAAGAAACACACTCAGACCAGCAATACAAGACCTCTCGCTGGAGTGTCTCTGGACGCGGTACATTCTGCCCCAATGCCATCTGCATATGTTGGCACTATGTTTTCCGGTACCCCTGACTCCTATCTGTGCCCATCAGTTGCTAGCAGTCTACGTGGTCATGGCACTCAGAGGCGTCCACATTCCTCACCTGAAGAACTGGATCCCTATACCGTACAGGGCATCATCGTTATACCCACGTGGGGCCGGGTTTTAAGAAACTGGACATTGTGTCCTATGGACAATTCAGAGTCGGGAGTTCTCCCCTTGAGGAGGGGGTGCTGTCAGGAACCATGTCTGCATTCCTGAATAAACATTACCTGCATGTGGGCAGGTACTTGTAAAGTCCTGCCCCTCAGTCAAACCAGCACTGAAAGGGGTTAAATCAGTCAAGCACCAAACATACACACCCCCACCTATGTGCCTTACCTCAGTATTGGTCTATTTCCTGATCTGCTCAGACGTTTATTCTGCATGCTCATTGGTTCACCATGTACCAGACCCATCTGTTTTACCCACCGACCACGCCTTGTGATGATAATCCTAGGACCTCAGATCTCCTATTGACCACTCTCCTGTCTAAACCCATTGTACTGCGCTGTGGTATCACTGGCTGCCTTCAAGTCTGGTGTCTGAGCTCTGAGACCCCAGTAAACGTGAGTAGCATAAATGATGGTACATTTGCACTTTTATTTCAAACTGTGCTACATCATGTATGATTTTTGCTTCTAAGGGCTACAGAAGACCCCAGAAGCAAGATCCTGCAAATTTATCACCACCAGAGTATCTGAAGCGCCAACTCTGATACAGAGTGAAGAGAAAATGTGGCAAAGGTGGAAAGAGATAAACCACCAAGAGGATGTGAGAGGCCACTGACCGCGGAGGGTTAAAAAGAAATATCCCCCCCCCCACCAACACTGGCACATGAAAGACCCACACAGAGAGAGACTTTGTCCTTAGAGACACAGACACCTTACAAGCTGCTAAATTTTATATGTTTTATTGATTTTATGTTTGATTTTATGCCGGTTTATACTTGCCTGAATTGAAGTTAAAAGGCACACTACCTCTCCAACACCACCGGGTGGCGCCAAAGGGTACAGAGTTCTTTTTCTATTTATTCAGTGTTGTCCCATGAAAATATATACAGGGTTATTCAAAGAGCGGTGAAAAGCAGGAGAATGACTGGCGAACTGAAAATTCTAGGTCAAAACAGCCGATTCTGAAAGTAAGATGAAAGGGAGAATTTTTCTGGTTTGGTTATTTTAACCTAGAATTTTTCATTCTCCAGTCATTCTCCTGCTTTTCACCGCTCTCTGAATAACCCTGATAATAAAGTATTTATAAGAATGTGAGAGGTGTATTCACTTCTGTCAGATACTGTGTTTACAGTGTGTATGTATATAGAGCCTTCACTGTGCTGTCTGGTTTTTTTTTCCATTCTAGGTGGTATGATCTTATCTCTGATCTGTCATTTTATTTTGGGCCCAAGATCCCTCATGCATTTATTTTCCCATTTCAAACATACCATTTGACTCTCCCTTTTACGACATCCAATCCCCTCACCCATGTGACCCCTAATGTTTAATTCTAGCAACTGATCAGTTTAGCTTCCAGACCTGAGGAAGAGAGGAGACTCTCGAAAGCTCGTCTTTTAAATGTAACGCTAGTCCAATAAAAAAGGTATCACTACGTGCTGCTATACTCGTAATTTTGGCATCTGGACTAACACGGCCTATCAAATTTTATATATATATATACAGTTGTGTTCAAATTATTCCCCACATGAAATTGAGTGTTTTGGCCATTTGACATTGATTTTGATCATTTCATCATCTTGCTTAACATTAAATCAAAGAGGCACGTGTAGGTCAGACAAATATAACATAACATTTATAATAAGATAATAAGTGCTCACATCATTATCAGTTTTATTCAACCCTTAACAAAGTGAAATCATCTTAATCTTAGTACTCTTAGTACAACATCCTTTTACAGTTATAACAGCTTTTAAACGTGAAGCATAGCTTGACACAAGTGTCTTGCAGCGATCTACGGGTATCTTCGCCCATGTCGATGGGCAAAAGCCTCCAGTTCAGTCATTCTTAGGCTTGCGCACTGCAACTGCTTTCTTTAAGTCCCACCAGAGGTTCTCAATCGATTTAAGTCAGGTGACTGCGATGGTCACTCCAAAATGTTCCAGCCCTTAATCTGCAACCATGCTCTAGTGGACTTGGAGGTATGCTTGGGATCTTGTCCTGTTGAAAGGTCAAACGTCTAAAGTTTGTAACGTACTGCATCACATTGTCATCCAATATCTCCTGGTACTGAAGAGAATTCATGGTACCTTGCACACGCTGAAGCTTCCCTGTAGAGAGCAAAACAGCCCCAAAGCATGATTGACCATGCTTCACAGTAGGCAGGTGTTCTTTTCTTCACAGGCTTGTTTTCCTCCTCCAAACATAGCGTTGATCCATAAACAGTTCTAATTTTGTTTCATCAGTCCACAGAACACTATCCAAAACTTCTGTGGTTGTCCACATGACTTTGGCATACTGAGTCGACTCTTCTTATTCTGGAGACAGCAAGGGGGTGCGCCTGGGAGTTCTGGCATGGAGGCCTTCATTACGCAGTGTGCGCCGTATTGTCTGAGCTGAAACTTCAGTACCACATCTGACAAATCTTTTCTCAGTTCTCCTCAGCAGTCACACGGGGACTTTTCTCCACTCTACGCTTCAGGTAGCGCACAGCAGTCGAAGTCAGCATTTCTTTCTGCCACGACCAGGTAGCGTTTCAACAGTGCCCTTTGCCTTGAATTTGTGAATGATGCTTCCTATGGTCTCTCTTGGTATGTTTAACATCTTTGCATCTTCTTATAGCCATTGCCCTTCCTGTGAAGAGTAATCACCTCTTCTCTTGTCTTCCTGGACCATTCTCTTGACTTCACCATGTTTGTAACCACACCAGTAAATGTCTAGAAGGAGCTGAGTATCACAGTCATTTTAAAGCTGCCTAATTGGTGCTTATTATGCTTTATTGCTGCTCCGTGACATCCACAGGTGTTTCAATACCTGATTGAAAACACTTGAATGAACCTCTGTTCTTCAGAGTGGTAGTCTTTAAGGGGTTGAATAATTGTGTCAATGAAGAATTCACAAAAGAACATTTACTACTGTATTACAAAACCCAATTGAATGTCATTTAGTTGCATATGGTTCTTTAAAAAGTCCCTTGTAGGATTTCATTCTGAATACAATTACAATGTCACTAAATTCCCTAAAAACCCTTTACAGATTGGGGGTTGAATCATTTTGAACACACTGTATATATATGTAGTCCTGTGTTTAATTTTGCTCTGAGGACTGCAGCTGTTTGTCCTCTGGCTCCCCCTAGGGCATATGTATGGGGACATACTTTATTGGACTCATGGACCACACCTCCCAGAATGCCCTTACAGGAAAAAGGAAGGACCCAAGCTAAAAGAAACAGGAAGTAAAAAGCATGCATGCAGCGTGGGCAGAACAAAGTGAGCAAAGAAGTGAGCAGTCAGATAAGAGAGATTTTCCAGGATCTGTGCAAGCTGGAGCACAGAGAATCAGCAGCATCCAGTGCTGGAGAGTGTACCTTGGTCTGCTGTATATTGTGCTGGACTGTTCAGGAGGCAAGTGTGTTTGAAGAGGGGCCCTGTGTTAAGGAGGCCGCAGGCAGAGGGATTTGCTGGTGGCATTGACTTCAGGCAGAGGAGATTCTGCATTCTGCGTGGGGAAGAATTGATCCAGAGGCTGCAGATTGCTACAACGTTCAAGAGGCCTTCCTGGGACTGTGAGCAACTGAAGTTGTGCGGTAACGAGCATCTATTCTCTCTGTCTCGCTGACAGCATTCTATCCATCTTTACACTAACTAAGAATCACACAGCTGCTGAGCGGATTTTACCCACAGCCTTTCCTGTACTGGCAGCTACGTTATGCTAAAAGGGCCCCATCTCTTATGTGCACCAACTGGTACCCATCATCGCTGTCATTAGGACGAAGATCAGGGTGGTTCCAGGTTGTTTGGGAGGGTCCTGGGCTGGGAGGTTAGAGAGCAGTTGGTGTGTCTAGTTAGCTACTGTATTACCTGAAATCCTTTTATGCTGCCACTTGCATTTCAATACAAGTTTATATTGTTTATTGTACCACTGTGTAGTTGTTATTATTAGGTTCCTGCCTGGGCAAACAGTCCATGCCATGGATGCCCAGACAGGTGGAGGCACTGCCAACACTATGTATCCTTATTCCAAAATGCGGAAACTCAGGACCAACAGGTAAAGCAAGAAGGTGTAACCCAGCTGGAGGGTGCCAGCGGGGGCGGCCCCCAGCGGCAAAAGAGCGTTACAGATGGAGGCACTGCTGAGATGAAAAAGGATACATTTTTCCACCTTACATTTGAGCCACGACCCACGGTGTCGTTTGTAACTGAGTGGGCTATTAATCAGAGGATACCCATATACCAGGCCCTGATGGTATGCAATATACCACCCCAAGGACAGGCTATGCAATGCATTCGCGTGTTAGAGAATCTTATACCAGAGACTATGGTGACCATCAAGGATGTGTTGAGAAACCAAACAGGAGAGAAATATATCCTGGTTTATGCATTGAAGGATCTCAGGAACTGCACAAAGCCAATAGGTTTCATTTAAGCGATGAACTATCAGAGTTTTGTCCGATTGTATATGCCGGTGTCAAAGAAGAAGCAGGGGCCATTCCAAAGAGATGGCACCGGACATTACCTATTCCACCCCAAGAGGAGAAGAGGCTCCGTGTCAACCACATTGATTTTGTGGATGAAATACCGACCACGTCTTCTAGACCTAGCAATGTGCCAAACCCAACTGAGGCTAGTAATGGCGATATACCAGATGTACTCAGGAAACTCTCAGAGGCAATTGTGACAGCTAATCATACTCATAGCTATCGCAAGTTGAGGGTATTCTCAGGGATGCAACCCGTTCCATCGGGAGAAGAGAGTTTTGAAATATGGAAGCGGAATGCAGCACAATTGCTGGGCGAATGGACCTGTACTGATGCTATGAAACGACAGAGAATAATGGAGAGTCTGCGGTCCCCAGCTACGGACATTGTGAATGCACATAAAATCTTAAAAGGAGAAATTGAGTCTCAGGAGTACCTACTGGTATTACAACGAGTATATGGAGATGTGGAGGATGCCGAAAGTCTTCTTAATAAGTTCTATAATACCCGTCAAAAGAAACATGAGAGGTTGTCTGACTATGTTACCAGATTGCAAGTGTTTTTGGGAAAACTGATGGAAAAGAATGTAGTGTTACCTGCTCAAGCTCATGTGAAATTGACAAAACAAGTATTGCGGGGTGCCTTGTCCGATGACCCAGTAATTGTTACTTTGCGAGCAGGACTGACTAAAGAAGATTTAGATTTTATATTGCTCATAACCCAAGTGAAGGAGATCGAGAGTCAGATATTTTCTCCTGCCACCTCCAAAGAAAACCTGACGAAACCTCGGGAAAAAGAGAACACTGAAATGGCTAGCCTCAGGGAAAGACTAGCAGAATTAGAGTCTCAGTCACATCCTCCACGGTCCGAGCGGGATCCGAAAAGGGCAGAGCCCACCCGGCTGACTCGAAATCAACCAAGGGAGAGGAAATGTTTTACTTGCGGCCAGCCAGGACATTTTGCCAGGGAATGCCCTGCCCCTTCGGGAGAAGAAGACGGGCATGTGCTAGTGATAGGACCCCTGGAAGACAGTACAGTTTTCTCAAAGAAAATTAAGAAAAAAAGGAGAAACTGGACTAAAAAAAGAGCTCCTCGTTTACAGGCCAATCCCAAAGTAGGGCCCAGGTCTATCATCCATGTACTAATCAATGGCATCTATGCTTCAGCACTGTTAGATACTGGGTCACAGGTGACTATAGTTTACAGGTCATTCTATGAGCAGCATTTAAAGCATCTGCCCTTACTGCCCACTGAAGAGATGCAGCTATGGGGCATGGGAGATCAAGTCTGCAAGACTGATGGAAGCATCAAGGTCGCCATCACCATTCCTCAGTTGAATACCGGAACAGAACAGAGCATGGAGTTGGAGGCCATAATCTGCCCAGATGTGAAGAGAGTTTGTGCCCCCCATCATACTCGGGACCAATGCCAGGGTGGTGCAGGATGTATTCAGAAACTACCTTGGGGGAACGAGGGGTGCTTCACTGGATCATCTGATGGAAGTTAGTCCGCACCTTGGAGAAGAGTGTCAGCGACTGGCATTGCAGGCTAAAGCTGGGAAATGCCATTACATCGGAATTGGAGCTGTGTTCATCAGACCAGGTGAAACACTATCCCTACGGGCCTCGGCAACTCTACATGATGGAATTTTAGATGGTGGGCGACAATACTTAATTGAATCCCTTCCGGAGGATGACGCTCAGAAAGGATGGATGGTCATACCTGAAGTTAAAGACTGGAAGAACCACCGGGGGCAAGCCTTTCCGGTGATGGTGCAAAACCTAACTCACACTGAAGTGCGTATAGACCGGGGTCAGCTGCTGGGAGTGATCCACCTGCTAGACCAAATCTCCTCGATTATGGCAGTGACAGCTGAAGAGGGGAAGATGCCCGGGACTCCTGCGGATTTCAGTCTAGAGGATTCTCCCCTATCCCAGGAATGGAAGGATAGTCTCCGAACTAAACTCCAAGCCAGAGAGAGTGTGTTCTCCAAAGAAGAGATGGATGTAGGCTGTGCAAAAAGTGCCACCCATGCCATCCGATTATCCAACTTTGCCCCCTTTCGGGAAAGATCTAGACGTATTCCACCCCGTGACATACAAGATGTCAGGGATATTCTCCATCAGATGGAAGGAGCAGGGATTATTACAGAATCTCGTAGCCCCTATGCATCCCCAATCGTAGTAGTACGCAAGAAGAATGGATCAGTCCGGCTGTGCATAGATTACAGGACACTAAATAAGCGCACCATACCAGACCAGTATACGTTGCCCCGGATAGAAGATCTGCTGAATGCTCTGTCTGGAAGTCAGTGGTTCAGTGTACTTGATCTAAGGTCTGGGTATTACCAGGTACCCATGAAGGTAGATGATCAGGAAAAAACCGCCTTTATCTGTCCTCTGGGATTTTACCAGTTTACGCGGATGCCCCAGGTATCACTGGAGCTCCCGCCACTTTCCAACGTCTAATGGAGAAAACCGTTGGGGATATGAACCCTCGAGAGTGCTTGGTGTACTTGGATGATCTCATAGTGTTTGGGAAGACTCCAGAGGAGCATGAGCACCGACTATTGAAAGTGTTGGATAGACTTGAAGCTGAGGGATTAAAACTATCCTTAGACAAATGCAAGTTCGCTAGAAGCTCTGTCACCTACGTGGGACATATAGTTTCTGCCCAAGGGGTTGCAACTGACCCGGCCAAAATCGAAGCTGTGGTGAACTGGCCCAAGCCGGATAATGTTGGAGAACTAAGGTCCTTTCTTGGATTCTGTGGGTATTACCGTAGATTTGTGGAAGGCTACTCCAAGATAGCGCACGAATTGCATAATCTCCTAAAAGGCTCTTTAAGTGCAGATGGTTCTAAAGTGTTATATTCCAGAGATTCCTTCGGGGAAAATGGACCTCTGAATGCGAGCAGGCCTTCCTCACCCTGAAGAAGAAGCTCACTGAAGCCCCAGTGCTGGCCTATGCAGATCCTGAAAGGCCTTATGTGCTCCATGTAGATGCTAGTCTGGAGGGCATAGGAGGTGTACTACACCAGAGTTATGCTGAGGGACTGAGACCAGTTGCTTACATTAGTCGAAGCATAACAGGGAGTGAGAAGAACTACCCGGTCCACAAGCTGGAATTTTTGGCTCTTAAATATAGAGTAGACAAACTTCATGATTATCTGTATGGGACAGAGTTTGAAGTAAGAACGGATAACAATCCCCTTACTTACATACAGACGACAGCAAAACTGGATGCCACCGGACATCGATGGTTGGCGGCGTTGTCGAATTACCGTTTCCATCTGAGATATAAACCGGGCCCAAAAACATCAGTGCAGATGCGCTATCACGGCGACCCGGGCTTCCTCCTCATCAAGAAGAAGAGGAGTGGGAAGAAGTCCTGGACCTGGAGTGAGGGCTCTATGTAATACGGCGGTAGTTGTAGAACACCCAGAAGATTTTACCGAACTTAGGGGAATAGACTCCATTAGCTGTTCACCTGGAGTTGTGCCCGAAGCCTTCAGTGCTCCCATTATTCTACAGCATTGGTCAGATATCACGACAGCGGACAAGCGGAGAGCTCAGGCTCAAGATTGGCATGTAGGCAATGTCATCAAGGCCGTGAAGGCGAAGAATCCTAACCTTCTGACCAGTCTTCCCTCAGGACTGAAGGAGATATTTCGGCGAGAATGGAGCAAATTGCATCTGGAGGAAGGGTTGTTGTATCGGATTATTGAGTACCATGATCACCCAGATCGCAAGCAGTTGGTGCTCCCTCACCGGTTCAGGGGGATGGTTCTGAGAGCCCTACACGATCAGCATGGACATCTTGGAATAGACAAAACATATGGTCTAGTGCAAGATAGATTTTTTTGGCCAAAGATGAGAGAGACGGTGGAGCAGTATATAAAAACCTGCAAAAGATGCATACAGAGGAAGACCCTACCCGTAAAGGCTGCACCCATGGGCCATCTTAAAAGTAATGGTCCCCTGGATCTGGTCTGCATGGATTTTCTGTGTATTGAAAATGACTCTGCTGGCATTGGAAATGTCCTGGTGGTTACAGATCATTTCACACGCTACGCACAAGCATTTCCCACCAAAGATCAAAAGGCATTGACGGTAGCCAAGACTTTGTGGCAAAAGTACTTTTGTGCATTATGGTCTGCCCAATCGGATACATTCTGATCAGGGCAGAGATTTTGAAAGTCGAATCATCAAGGAATTCCTGAGCTTGCTCAACGTTAATAAGTCAAGGACTACTCCCTATCACCCAGAAGGCGATGCACAGCCTGAGCGATTTAACAGGACCCTTTTGGATATGTTGGGTACACTGCCACACGTAGAAAAAAGAGCTTGGAGTCGGCATGTGGAAGCTATGGTGCATGCTTACAACTGTACGAGACATGAATCTACTGGATTTTCACCATATTTCTTAATGTTTGGGAGGGAAGCCCGCTTGCCCATAGATTTGAGGCTGGGAGTTTCTTCAGATGGGTCGAGTCTCGTCTCTCATTATCAATATGTCAAGTCACTGAAACAGAACCTTCAGAGAGCTTATGAATTATCTATTCAGTCTGCTGCTAAGTTGAATGAACAAAACAAGAGGCGCTATGATGCCAAAGTAAAATATAGAGAGATACAGCCCGGGGATAAAGTTCTTCTCCGGAATCTAGGGGTGCCTGGGAAACATAAGCTTGCAGATAGATGGAAAGACATTCTGTTTGAAGTGGTCGCCAAGTTGCCAGGACTTCCTGTATACAAGATCAAGGGACCAGAAGGTCGTATCAAGGCATGGCACAGGAACCATCTGCTGCCAGTGTTATACTCCCAAGAAGAGTTCCAGAAAGGAAATGAAGAGAGTGAGAATATATCCGCACCACCTGTAAGGGGCATGGAGGAGACAGTGCAAGACTGTAATGTGGAGAGAGCTAAAGAAAAGACCCTAGAATCCACTGACCACAGTGACGAGTGGTGGATGGTACAAGACACTTCTCAGCAGCCACCTCCCTCTCCTCCCATAGCCTCTTCTACATTGGATCCAAACAGCCCTAGTTTTGTGCCTGGGACCCCTGAAAGAGACTCTTGTATCATGGGAAAGCCAGGGCCTCAAGCCTCTGGTGACCTCCCCAACCCAATGGCAGGAGCCGAAGATTCCCAGGCACACTATGGACTTCCTCAGAGAGAATTGAGACAGGGCACTAGAGCGAGACAACCTCCCAGGGTTCTTACTTACGATCACGTTGGAGAACCTAGCTATGTCCCAGTGCCTCAGCTACACTGTAAAGTTGTTGATTTCCTGTATGCTTTTGCAGAAATGATGAATATGGGAACTCCTGTTTATTAGAGCAGACTTCAAGATAGTTGACAATTGTCTAGATAGGACTGTTATGCAGGACTGTCATGCAGAAAATATATGTTGCGTTGTTTTTTTTGTGTGTGTTTTTGCACCTGGCTGGTCTTGCCAGTGGAAGGCAAGGAATTTTTTTTTCGAGGGGGAGAATGTAGTCCTGTGTTTAATTTGGCTCTGAGGACTGCAGCTGTTTGTCCTCTGGCTCCCCAGAGGCATATGTATGGGAACATACTTTATTGGACTCATGGACCACACCTCCCAGAATGCCCTTACAGGAAAAAGGAAGGACCCAAGCTAAAAGAAACAGGAAGTAAAAAGCATGCATGCAGCGTGGGGAACAAAGTGAGCAAAGAAAGTGAGCAGTCAGATAAGAGAGATTTTCCAGGATCTGTGCAAGCTGGAGCACAGAGAATCAGCAGCATCCAGTGCTGGAGAGTGTACCTTGGTCTGCTGTATATTGTGCTGGACTGTTCAGGAGGCAAGTGTGTTTGAAGAGGGGCCCTGTGTTAAGGAGGCCGCAGGCAGAGGGATTTGCTGGTGGCATTGACTTCAGGCAGAGGAGATTCTGCATTCTGCGTGGGGAAGAATTGATCCAGAGGCTGCAGATTGCTACAACGTTCAAGAGGCCTTCCTGGGACTGTGAGCAACTGAAGTTGTGCGGTAACGAGCATCTTTTCTCTCTGTCTCGCTGACAGCATTCTATCCATCTTTACACTAACTAAGAATCACACAGCTGCTGAGCGGATTTTACCCACAGCCTTTCCTGTACTGGCAGCTACGTTATGCTAAAGGGCCCCATCTCTTATGTGCACCAACTGGTACCCATCATCGCTGTCATTAGGACGAAGATCAGGGTGGTTCCAGGTTGTTTGGGAGGGTCCTGGGCTGGGAGGTTAGAGAGCAGTTGGTGTGTCTAGTTAGCTACTGTATTACCTGAAATCCTTTTATGCTGCCACTTGCATTTCAATACAAGTTTATATTGTTTATTGTACCACTGTGTAGTTGTTATTATTAGGTTCCTGCCTGGGCAAACAGTCCATGCCATGGATGCCCAGACAGGTGGAGGCACTGCCAACACTATGTATCCTTATTCCCAAAATACGGAAACTCAGGACCAACAGGTAAAGCAAGAAGGTGTAACCCAGCTGGAGGGTGCCAGCGGGGGCGGCCCAGCGGCAAAAGAGCGTTACATATATATAAATCCCACACAAAACAGGAGGAGAGCGACACCAAACATATTATTCAAACAATACAAAAACACCATTACGCAGCTAAATTAATTTTAAACAAGATTTTCCAGATTTAACCCTTTAAATGCTTACAAAACATTTCTTAAACCCTTCAAATCACTGCAGTTCTTAACCTTACTTAAATTCAATACTGGGAAAAAGAGTGTCATCTGCCACTCGTTTCTTATGTGTCCATGTACAAACCAAAATGGAGGTTTTAGTTTGTTTCAAATGGCATTGCAAACGAAGCCCACGACGCCACTTCAAGGCACCTCTTTAGAGTGGGTACCTAACAATTGTAACAAAAAGGCCGCTCTACTGAGCAGCTCCAGCCTCCAGCCTGTGACGAAGTCCGTCGTTCTGCAGCTGTTCCTCTTTCCATGTTTTTGTTTGATCCCAAAATGGGAAGTGTTTGGTGCGTGTATAAATAAAAGGCCACATCTTTGTCTCTCTTCGCTGAAAAGCAGCAGGAGGGGCTGGAGCTGCTTCAGTAGAGCGGCCTTTGGTTACAATTGTTAGTACCCACTGTAAAGAGGTGCCGTGAAGTGGCGAGTGAGCTTACGTTGCAATGGCCATTGAAACACACAAAAACCTCATTTTTGTTGTACATGGAACACATAGAAACGATGCGCAGATGACACGTCTTTTTCCTTGTTAGGTTTTATGATCATTGACTGGGCAGTTAACTCCTGGCAGTTGCTGCCCCTCCGAAATAAGTGAGTATGGGCGCGACGCCATTTTTTCTGTATTTGTAAATTCAATACTGCGCTCTGTTGAACAATGGTGGAAGTTTATTTTGCAATGGATGCCAGGATTGCGTAAACTGCCAACAGCGACAATATATTCCACCCTGACAGGTCTATCATACTAACCTAATGACTGCTCTTATGGGATAAAACTTACTTATTAAGAGCAGTCATTATTAGTATATAGGACTGTTCAGGGGTGGAATACATTGTCGCTGTTGGCAGTTTTACGCAATCCATGGCCATCCATTGCAAAATAAACTTCCACATTGTTCAACGAGCTCAGTATTGAATTTAAGTAAGGTAAGAACTGCAGTGATTTTGAAGGGGTTAAGAAATGTTTGTAAGCATTTAAAGGTAAATCTGAAACTCTTTGTGTTTAAATGAATTTAGCTGCTGTTGTGGTTTTTTTGTATTGTTTGAATAATATGTTTGGTGTCGCTCTCCTCCTGTTTTGTTATAATATTATGTTTGTCTTGAGATGCACATCCGCCTGAAAGCGTAGTTAAGTTGAGTGCTGCCCCTCTCGTGTTATTATATATATATATATTATATATCACACACCCACAACTGCTATAAACTCATAATATACCGTACATCTATTTCTCAAACAGCAGTAAAATGTAACACATACAGAGAATAAACATGGGTGAAGGAGCCGAGTATGCAGAAATATGGCT